>CM043113.1:24045294-24290969 GCA_023701765.1 Hylyphantes graminicola | reverse complement strand
TATCTGTACAGGAAAGAGTAGAAAATTCCAACTCGTGACGGATGAGCCCGAGTACACTGGAACAGACGTGCTCGTTAAATCCGCGGAGTCCAAAATCCCAACGGCGTCAGTGTCTCGCTCGAAGTTCCGTTGGGTGCCCGCTCAGGTGTCGACCTCGTCACTTGACCGGTTCTAAATTACGAGATGTTTATTGGCTGTGTTAAAGCTCCAAAAGGAAGCTAGAAATAGGCAGCCGGAAACGATTACATTACATTATCATTGCCTTACATATCGATGAAACCAATCACTTTCGGTCAATATGTCTGAGTCAAAGTTAATCTAAGAACAAAGTGCGGTTTTGGATATTTTTAAAGTTACAGAAAGTCTGGTAACCAACAGCAATTAGCGAAATAAAAACTAATATTTAGGGCTCCTAGGTCCGGGCCTAACAGGCATGATAGATCAAGCCCTGCTGATAATTTAACACACGCTAATTTGGACGTTTGCGTATCTATTTCTTATGTAACATACAATATCTAATCATGTATTTCCGATGTCAATTTGATATTATTCTGAAATTCTGATATCGAGTCGGCGTCGAGCAGAGATCTTGAGTTATCATGTGCTCCTACAGGTTGTTAGCAAAAAAAAAGCAAAGACTATTTAAAAAATTATTTCGGTTGCACGGTAAAATGTAGAATTTGTAGTTTTCTTGAACAAGATGCACGCGGGTTATTATAAATTCTCTTTTACTTAAAACAAAAATAACAACAATCATGCGTTTTGTGGTATGATTTCATTACCAATCGTAAGACAAGCAAAAGAGATAAAATCCTATCTGCTCCAATCGGGATTTTATGAATAAATAATGATTCAATTGATTTATTGCTAAGAATTCTTTAACCCTTTCTGTCCCAGTGATGCCATTAGTCATCATCATGTTTCTGATCATAATTAAAATTTTAGCATTTAAAAATTTGGGCTGACATCTATTGGGATTAATAAAATATATTTTCTAATATAAAAAAAGTTTGAAGAATCGAATGATGTGCTTTTTGATATCATAAATGGCTATAGACGATCAGAAAAAAATTCTAAAATGATGATACCAAATTGTCATTGGGACTGAAAGGGTTAAATATTTAAAAAAAACCTCAAAGAGTTGTATTCATGTACTATTTGTCCAATTTTTTTTATTAAATATAAATACTTCAAGCTGCTTTTAACGATACAAAACATCGAGCTTAGTCTTTTAGAATAGTATCAAATATGTTTTTCCTTAATTTTTCTGAAACAAACATATGATCAAACTAAATGTCCTTCAACACTAGTTAAGACGAGGACACTATCATTAAGATGCTGTTCTTGACATTCCTTTATAAGAAATTAAAAACAGATAATAAGTTTGTTTACAAACGCATGTAATGGAATTTTTTCGGAGTAGACAAACACATGAAATTCTAATGAGAAACCGACAAAAAGAGCACATTCCAGCCTATTTGCGAAACTACAGCCTACGATAGGAAAACGTCAATCGACACTCAATTGAGATTGAATGGAAAATCTCTGTTTATTAAACCTGCCCTCGGGATATTATAGAGATTTCCTACTGATCTGAAGAAAATAGGCAAAAAATAATAATCTATAAATAATTTCGCTGACTTTGGGTTGGAAAAAAACACTGACACCATGCTGCTTTTGTTGGGATTGTAAAGTTGTAACTGAAATTTGGGTAGCTTTGGGTAAAAGAAGTTTTGAAAATAAAAATTATGATCAAGCACTATGCTTTTTTACAATACCTCTTTCTAAGCACAGGATTTTACGTGCCTTCTTAGTAAGCCATAAGAATATATTGAGAAATTTTCGAAGAAATAAAAACACCTCCAATAGCTTTAGCTTGGGCCATAGAGTTTAATTTTAAGAGATTAATCAGATGTTATTTTAAATATTAAACTGGTTTACCCATTAAAATATCGGTACTGTACAAAAACAAACTTTGTTAAATTAGCCCATTAATGTCCCGAATGAAATGCCAATAGTCCATGGTGATTTGTACGTAACTTATTATATTCAATTTTCTTTGACAATTTTTCTTTGACAAATATTTTGAAAAGTTTGTTTGTATGAAATTAGTTAAGTTAAAACTGCAAAATTGCATACTTAACAAGCAAATTGTGTAAAAATTCGATTCCCTTGGGGCAGGGTATTTTATTTAGTGAAGATAAATTGTGCAATATAATTTGGAAGTAGAAAGTATATTGTGTTGTTTATGTGAAGGAGAAATTTTCATACGAATTTCATGAAAAATACAAAGAGAGGCAAGCATTGTTGACTTTATTTCTTATGCTCCATTTTTTACATTGCTTTTCTCTTCCGAACAAAATGCAGTTGTTCATTACGGGCTTTGTGGAATTAACTGCCTTAACTCTCATTAACGACCAGTAAATCTTAAATAATATAAAAAGTATGTTAAATAAAAAAAATCTCTTTGGCATCTTTCATGTGACGCATTTCCTTTCTCTTTTTATTCCTGGCTTCTTTTATTCGGTGCTCTGATTAGTGTCATGTTCCTACGTGACTTTAACTCACCAATAGAGGCTAAGGAAAGAATTATTTTCATTCGGCATTCCTGCTGCCCCTTAAGCCCTGAAAATGAAAATTGTAAGGCCCATTTTTTGGCTAAACACTTTATAATCATAAATTTTAGTTTTTGTACTTATCTGAAAAAACATTCCAATAAGAAGTAATAATAGTTTTAAAATTGCAATTTGGTAACTATTTTTTTAAAGAATTTATGGAACATTTGTGTTGCCGATAAGACTGCAGATAATATCAACCAGTGGATTAGGGTGATCATTATTATTGCATTTCGCAGTAACAATATAGTTTGTTATTCAAATATCTAGCTGTAAAAAATTTCAACTAGTTTCCGTTTTATTTTTTTATAACTTTTTCAAGCAAAAACTTTTTAAAAAAATGAGTGATGATTTTATAGTCTAAAAGTTAATCACTGAAATAAATCTTGTCAGTCTATAGTGGATAGGAATTACAATACCGCGGTTACACTACCTTAGACGCTAACCAAGTCGGCGACCAAGGCAATGTAACCGCGAAAAACCAAGCTGGCGCTCAAGGCCACGAACGCATCTAGCTTGTTTTTTTTTAACCTTGGCAAAGCCAAGGTCACACTCAAATCGCTGCCAAAGTTAGAGCTCAAAGTAGTGTATCCGCGGTACAAAACTCAACAACATAAAAATGTTAGTTGCATCTCCGCCAAGCCAACTTCAGGAGTTCTTCAAAAAGAGGGCATGGAAGAATACCTCTCCCCCGAACATCCGACTTTTCTGCTGCAAATCGATCCCCAAATTATTATCATTAAGAGCTTCCGAAAGTCACATGCGGTGCCCGAATTCGGGATCACCTGATCAATTTTAATCAATCACCCCTGCCAACTTCTGACGTTTGTCCCCGGTGAAACAAAGTTACATTTTTAATAACAGGGTAAGGCATATCGAGTACAACAGGGAGATACTACGCCGTTCATGCACAAAAAAAATCATAAAAATGAAGCAGCGAGCGTCATTTGATGCGGCATACCAACGGTGGGCCCTGATGTGAAATTCAACGTTTTCGCGGTCCTCAAAAACCGATGCCTCCCTACGCGGGGGACTTTTTGGGTATTGGGGTTTTCCCCCACCAAATATTCGATTTGTCGCCAACATATACTGCCGCCCAATACTGTACTTTTTTTATGCTAATTTCATGCAAAGTTATCCTTTCTATACTGTAAGTCACTTGTGTGAAAAGTGATTATCAATACAACTTTTAAAACTAAACGAAAACAAAATTAGTGAATAGCTGATCTACACTTATTAAAACTAAATAATGCAACGTGCTTTATTTCATTTGATTTATTTTTAAAATTTAAAAAGCTTTTAATCTCTTCTTAAATTGTGACTTACACTACATTTACATGGAATTACCCTCTAGTCTGTCTGAAGAGTGAAGATCCAAAGAGAATTTTAAAAGATGCACCAGAAACAAATAGACTAAAATACTAAAACTACTTGAGAAACTAAAATTCTACTACGCTGTAAAAAAATTTTGACACAAGATTGCACCGGAGTCCTGGAACTTTCTAGCTGCCACGTATTTGGAGCCTGAATCGACCAGTTTTGTGGTAAAACCATAATTTTGATATACCGCAAAAGTAGTGAATAAATTCTCCTAATAGTGATGGCTGGCAGCTATAAAAATCCAGGATTCCGGTGCAGTCCTTCCCTCACCAAACTTATTAACAGTGCATACTGTCGTCCAATACTGTATTTCCTTAGTCTATCTGAAGAATAAAGATTTCAAGATAGTTATTAAAAGATTCACCAGAAACATAAACAGACTAAAAAACTAAAATTACAAGAAAGACGAAAAATCTACTACACCGTTACAAATTTTGACACAAAATTGCACAGAAGTTCTGAAACTGTCTAGCTGCCACCACTATTTTGAGTGCTTATTCACCACTTTTGCGGTGCATTAAATTTGTGGTTTTACCATAAAATTGGAAAATTCACTCTCCAAGCAGTGGTATCAGCTAGAAAGTTCCCTTATACCAGTGCAATCAACATCAAACTTTTTGGTGAAATCAAGTGTATGCATGATCTAATTAGTAAAAATAGATACATCAAATTATTAGCTAAACGAAAAATGGGTCTAGTATGTTGGAGAATTTTCAGAATTGCTTCTTCCTATAACTATTTTGAAACGTGTTCAAAAATCACCTTTGAGCTTGTTCTCTTTTCACATTTGGCTATTCAAATTCCTTTCAAAATTTCCCCCTTAAAATTTGACTCCGGGATGTCTGTGAAAAAATAATAGTTGTTTACGAACATTTGATGCAGACAGAAAACAGACAAGTCTGTCTGAGAGAGAGAAAAAAAGCTCTAGACAGATGCGTAAACAATCGTTTTACCGGACTAGGTCCCTATTTAAAGGGAGAAACAATCAGACATTTTTTTAAAACATTTTTTTTTTTGCTTCCTCTTTAAAAATACAAAAGATAGAACACAATCGCATATATTGTCACCTGGGCCCTTTGTATGTAAAATTCTCAATGTTATACAATTTCATTTTATAGGGTGAATAAACTTTTCCATCAAAATTTTTATCAATTCATTATTGTATATTGTTATTAAATATAAATTATGTAACTTCAGCTTATTGCTAGGCATCTCTTAAAATGCGGGGCCATTTGGAAAATGGTCATTCTGAAATAGTGGTAGCACATTTCGCACATTCCCTAAAAGTCGGTTCCATTCTAAATTATTCTTTTTTCAGATAGGAGATAGATATTGTGTATTGTGTTCGCCAAGTCATTTTCGTTTGTTATGCAATGGAATCATAGGGTTGCTTAGACGTTTAGTCGTTATAGACGTTTTCGTGCTGGTTGAAAAAATTCTCTAAAATTCCCCGGGTTGCCCGAGTACACTGCGATATACATTGCTCGTTAAATCTGTGGAGTCGAAAGTAGCGTACGATGTCGCTCGAAGTTCCGTTGGGTGCCCGCTCAGGTGTCGACTTCGTCACTTGACCAGGGTTCTAAATTACGAAGCGTAATTGGCTGCGTTAAAGCTCCTAAAGGAGGCTAGAAATAGGCAGCCGGAATCGATTACATTACATTACCCCATTGCCTGCAATGCATTTGGCGACAAAATCAAAAGCTTGGCATGAAACCCCCGGTAACCAGGAATGTCCCCTTGCACAATATTAGCGACAGATCGGGTGACGTCGCACGTAATTAAGACCAATTTGGGAGAAGTAGAAAGCGAATAAAGATGAGGCTGAATTAAAGCGCCTCGGTACTTCGTGGGAACACGCTCGATCCAATATATCAATGTTCCGATTCGTTTCTACTTTTACATTCCTAGTAATTCCGATCTGCTTAATAATTCCCTCATGTTGTTGTTGTTACTATATATATTTTTTATTTCTTTCTTCTAGGTCGAACTGATGCGGGGTGGACCAAAGAAAAAGACAGAGTGAAAATATCCCGTAGGCGAAGAATCACTAATTACCGACGTTTGCTGTTCAGTCAAATCTATCTCTGCCCCTACTTCTTGATATATTTTTTCCCCTTCAGAGGTCCCTATTAGGGCAGATTGGAATTCGAAACAACCAAGTAACACTTTTTGGAAAAGCATTCTAGGAAATATTTTACAGTCGCTATCACACTTAAAAAATATGGCAAAAATTCTGCTGAGGTTATCAACATTTGGAGGAAAAAAAACATTCTATAGTAACCATCTTACCACTTTATTACTTTCCGAAAACGCATAATGAAAAAGAATGAAAGTAACACTCTTTGAAAAAACACCCTTGAAGATTGTCAAGTCAAAAAAACTTTCCGAAAAATCATACTGGAAGCCAATTACTGACGATGACGACTTAAATTTTTAAGAAGGTGCTCCAGAAAACCTTTTTACGTTACGACTTTTTAAACATTGGTTCTGGGGAAATTACACTGACACAATCAAAACTCTTTGAGCGTTACAGAAATATTTGCATGAGTTTCCTTAGCAGAAGGAAGCATAATTGCCATTCTTTAATCTGTTTCACACATCTGGCTCATAAATAACATAAGTTTTTCTTTGGAATAAGAGCATAGGTGTACACGAAGTTTACGCCTTTTCAAAAATGGCGCCAAATAAATGCATTTACGAAAAGGTAGAAGAAATAAATACTTTAAGTTCTTTAGCTGTTGCAGAAATAAAAATTATCTATTGTTTGAAAAGTGCTTAAATGATTCTTACATAATTATATTTATCATCCCAAAAATGGATGTTATCAAACCTTTTCTGACAATTTTTGGAGATCACGAAATAATTCGTTAACTCCATCCTTTAAATTGTCATAATCTTTAATCGTTTAAGTTTAAACTTCTACCAAGAAAATGAGTGTTCAGAAAATTGAATTTTCGCAAACATATCGAATGCATAAGTCAAATCCAAATGGAGAAAATGGGATAGTGATAAGTATAATGTAACCATATCACCATGATTAACTCTTCGATTACCTAAAACTAAAATAATCGTCTCTCAAGGTAGTGAAAAAAAGCTTTTTGAACGACGTTTACACTTATGAAATGCAGACCTAGGGAACATAATACAGGACAATGACAGAGGCACGTGTTTCAACATTTCGGAATACGATATCAGAGAGCAGAATCTAGTTGAGATTTTTTAGTTTTCCATATTATATCTTCGGAATAGAAGTTGAAAAAGCACAATCTGGGACAATGATTGCTATTTTATTTTTACACTTTCGGTATACGAACCGAAAGAACAAAACCTTGAACAATGATTAAGGGTTCTGTTTTACTCTACTGAGATACCAGCTCAGGAAAGAGAACATAAGATAAAGGTTGAAGTTCCCATTTAACACTTATTTGGGATATTGAAATAAAGTCTGTATGAAGGGTAAAGATTTCATTTTTGCACTTTCGTGATACTAACCGGAAAAACATTGGACAATGACTGAGGTTTCTGTTTTACTCTTATGGGATACCAGCTCAGAGGACAGAACATGACACAATGAGGTTGCCGTTTAACACTTATTTAGTATATTGAAAATAAAGCCTGCGACAATGGTTGAGATATCTGGACCCCAACCTCTGATTCATGACTCCGTAGGAAGGGAGACAGATGAAGTGGACGTCGGTAAAATGGACGGACTTCTGGAAGAGCTGAAGACGAACATGGTAAGTAAAAAGTTAAAATAATAATGCACTGAATAATATGCAACGGGCAAAAATCAAAGTCCAAGTCAAAACAATGCTACGTTCTGTTCCATAGAGTTAGGAAAGAGAATAGAGCGGCCCATGCATGTCCGCAGCAACGCACAAAATAAGCAGGCTAGAGCGGTGCATCTTGGGATACCTCAGTGCCAGTTTCCCCAGTTTCGGGTACTATGTTATGCGCAGTAGCTCAAAAAACTACTGAAGCGGTGCATCTTGGGATACCTCAGTATAAGCAGTAACTCGAAAAACCTGACAGCCCTGCTTCAAACCATTTGATCTGATAGACCCCTCTACATCTCCTTCCTAACTCTATGGTCTATTCTGTGGATGTGTTCATTTTTTTACGAATAATGGAATCAGGTCAAATTATTTTCGGGAGTCGACCACTCGACCACTCAAAATATCAGTCATGCGCCGTTGATTTTGTTTGCTAAAAAAGTTTATATAAATAAGTCCAATGAACATCTCGAAAGCTCTTTTGATTGGCTAAATAAGATTTTTTTTTACTGTTTCAGTACTACCTACGTCTTTAAAAGCATTACGCTCCAACCTTCGTCACTACACTTTCGCTGAGTTGGATCAATAATACCTAGATTAAAAGGCCGAAGAACTAAGCAACACAACGTCACACTAGTAGACCAATTTCGATTTGTTGACCAATAACGTCGTATCTTAAGATGACGTCGCATCTACATTCATCTTATCTTAAAAATGTATTCAAATACAAGATTTAATCACGAATGATCATTGGTCAAAACCACAGAATCGGTCCACTAATATGACGTCAAGCATTTAGTTCGCCGGCCTTCTAATCTAGGTGGTATTGGTTGGATCAGGAAAATTTCTCTTTCATACCCATAGAAATCCTACTTATATGATGCTTTTGGTCAGTTGCAATCAAAATTTCTTTAACTGTGAATTTAAAGTACATCATGAGTTGTAAGTGGAATTTAACAACCATGTCTTTCGTGTATTTATTACTTGGGGGGTTCGAAAGAAGAACCATACCAATTATTTACCAATCTTCTATGTCAAAATTAATGTGTTAAAACGGAAATAGAGATCGAAATAAGTGTTATTCCAAAATCAGATAGCTAGACATGCTAATTTGTATGTTTTAAAAGCCTTATTAAGTACTTCGTGACGAGACAGGCGTTTGTCTATTTTCTAAAGTTTTCCGGTAACATCAAACGTAGTGATTTATTAGTGAAATAGAGGGACCAGAATATACTTCATACGTGTCTTATGCTATGATTTATCCTCCGAATATTATATTCTTTGATAGTCATATCTTTATATTTATTTTATGGTATTTTTAGAACTATTTGGGTGGGTTATATAAGGAAGGTGCTTTGAAACTGCTTGTCTCCGTTACTTTGTGATTCTTCAAATATTTCTTGTTTATCCTATAATCTTTTCCCTAAATAGTTCTGCGTTTAGAGTATTTGAATACAATGACTCACATAAAAAGAATTTCCTTCAACAAAAACATTAAGAGCATTGTGGAAACCCCAAAATTTAGAATTATTTGAAATGCAACTCAACAGCAAAAAATACATTTTTATTTAGTTGTGGCAAATACTCTGCGTGTATTCTATTAGAAACTCGGTTTTGACAAACAGGGGATTTGGACCAAAGAAATTTGTATTTTGACATAAATACTAAAATGAAACTACCGCTGATAATTATTTGTACATACAATACCAATTATAAATACCTACAATTCTGTGAGAGCTAATAATGTTGCTTAGGTGGTGCGGTTCTTTTTCAAAATCTGTTACATGGCCCTCTATGTTACCAATCATTTAATGAAATTAAAATATTATATTCAATTTTAGTATTTGATGAACGCATTTGAAAAATTTTATCACAACGATATTTACAATTGCCAATATTTCTTAATGTTATGCATCAACAATGAATTATTAATTTTCTTACTTAAACTAAGTGACAATAAATTTATCGATGGTATTATTAATGATATTTTTAAGAATTTATGACACTAACTGCTTGTGATATGAAACAAAAACACAAAAATGTAATACATTTTAGATTTTTTTCAATTAACAATTTATAATGAGTGGAAACTAACGAAAGCTACCCTTTTCTTAGAGTAAATATAAATTGAGAGACTAAAGATAAAACTTTTACAGATCTTATTATATATCAGAGTTTATTAGGAAATAGTAACAAAAAAAAATTGAATTTATTTACGAAAAATTTGAAAGTTTCGAGAATGATCCTAATGTTGTTCTGGTTGTGAAATGCAGCGTGGATTGATGGATTGGAGTGAATCTGTGAAAGGTATAGAAACCGGAAGATAACGCGAAAAAGTCCCTATTGCTTGTTAGAATTTAGCAACACTTAATTGAATTCTTGAAGGGTATGTGACTGAGTGCGTCATTTTGACAAAATACAGTTTCGAATTTGTCTTTGGCCTAAAAAAATCGGTGCAACAAGCAATAGTAATTGCAGAAGAGGCATCGCAATTATCGCCAAGGGCTACTATCATTGAAGAACCGAAATTCAACTGACAAGTGTCAAAATTTTTTATTTTATTATTATTTTTTAAGTTTAAAAGGACCGTATTTCAGTTCAGATATAAGTCCAATTCATTAAAGATCTGAAATATTTATCCTATCTCAGGTCACACGTCTTTTGGGACTTTTAAAATTAAGTTGACGATGTAAAAATTAAGTCACTAATTGGCAGTCACTAAGGTAAATGTTATGGTCACCAAACTGCCGTGCGGGCAGGTAAACAGCAGTAACAAGCTAAATGACTTAGACCATTGTTGCAAAAATTTCAATTACTGTAGCCTATAGTAAAACTTTGAAGAAGACTGATAATTTGAAAGCAAAAATGGTCTAATGAATTGTTGTGGTTACTGCAGCTTCCCCGCCCGCGGCAGCATAGTGCACTCCGTGCCAACCTAACTTGGGTAAAAACAGAGAGTAAAAAGGCAGAGGGAAAAGCGCGATTGGTCCGTTAGTTGGTAACTCTTGTAAGGTAATATTTACATACAAAATAATCTGAATACAGTTTAATTAAAATACACTTTTCATTCCGATAAAATTACCAAATTTTCTCAAATAGTATTCAAATCTGTTAGACTTTAAACGAAACTAATGTTTTAAACATGTTTTCTGGATGGATTCACAAATTATTTTGGAATTCTTTACATGCGCGGAAGGATCTTCCATCGAACATATTTCTATTTACCCAACTTAGGTTGGCAAGGAGTGTAGAAATCATGGAAAACGCAGATAAATGTAGACATCCATTCAGTCTCCAACGCATGTGCATAAGGATAGAATATACAAAGGCCCTGCAAATATGGAACAAATGCCTCAAAATCCAGTCCTGTCATTTGGCTCGAGTTATAAAGCAGATAGGAGTCATGAATTCTATTTTACGACTGTTCTCGTCGCCTGTGATAAAAGAATCTAATTAAGAGTTAATTGGCCGTATTTTTTAGCAACCGATTCCGAAGTTAGGAAATATTTCGGTAGCTTAACTTCGAATGCTCGCTCGTTCCCTACAGCGGATTTCATTCGAATTCCTAAACCGTTTGCGTTACAAATGATATCACATTTTTCATCGAACACAGCCGCAAAAACAGATATCCCAAACGATTCGGAAAAAAAAAGAATAAACAAACTCTTCTTTCCACCCGCCAAGTCGCGACTTGGTTGGACATGGTTTTAACTAACACTTGACATTTTAATTTAGTAGAAAACTAAGGTTATAGTACAGAAGCATATATTATAAAAACGTAACCTTCTGTTTAACTTTATAAAGATTGTAAACTCAAATTCGCATGCTAAAAACTGCCTTTTTCTCAGCAATATGAAAAATATGAATATATGAAAACGTAACCTTCTTGTTTAACTGTATAAAAATTGCAAACGTAAATATTCCCATGTTATTTTTTTTCTCAGCAATGTAATGCACAATAAATTATGAGCGAATTTGGGGTAATGACGTAAACGCGATACGTTAAAATATTTTGTTAACCAAAAATATTTAAACAACTGTTTTTAAACACGCATCATGTCGTATACCACAAATGCAAGTTATTTGTAATTTGGGGATGGTAAATAATGAAAAATTTGAATGCTAGTTCGTAATTTTGTAAGGTTCGTAATTTTTATCCTTTAAAAATGATTTTTTGTGATTGATAGTATTGATGCATAACTGCAGTGATGCACGTTGTCTTGTTTTAACCTGTAACATTACTATACCAAGAATTTATTAAGAATATTTTTTAATCTGTTATGTTTACCTATCTTATTTTAAGTTGTTTCACAATATCTTGGTAATTTTAATATTCTTATGGAATTTTTTTGTAGTAATCTTCGCCTGTGATAAACGAAATGCAAGAATGCATTAACTAAAATCACTTTTTTGAAAATAACTCAAGAATAGTTATAAGATGATTTTAAAAAAATAACTCATGCGATGTTGCTTCAGGCAGTGAGTTAGGATCAATTATAAATTCTAACAAAACCGAAATGTATGGAAATCTTTTTGCGTAATGGTAACGGTGATTTCATTTTTTTAATCGATCAGTTCAACTGGAGTTGCAATCCAAGTGAGTTTTGCCAAAAAAAAAGCATACTAATGTACCGAGTGTTGCCTCAGAAAAAAATTAATCAGTCTCTCACCGTTTGGCGTTCCTAATTATAAAAAGCTGGCCAACGAAAGTAGAAAAAACATATATTTTTTTAGTTCACGTGTTTTCCTGAATACGACAAAGAAAACCTGGGGCAAAAGATGAGTGAGGAAACTTCCTAATTGAAACATGAATTTTTAGCTGAGAGTAAACATTCCACACAAAGCTGGCGATTAAACATTCCAAATCTTTTTATATACTATTTATACGGATTTTAATAATATTATTTAATGGAAGATCGAGTAAAACTCCCCTTCATACGTACAGCGTATATAACTACTTAATTTTTTTTTTGAAAATCAACCCTTTAATGCTCCTAACATTTTGTTGCACGATTTTTTTTCTGCATAGAAACTAGGATTTAATATCTTCATTTGGCCAGATTACTTGAAAATTTTTGTAAAAATATATAATAAATAAAAAAACACTCGGTACTTGTAAAATGAGCTAATTAGAAGTATGTAATAAATAAACTTGTCAATCAACAAAAATAATGAAAGGTTAAAAGTTGATTAGTATTTTTTGGGGGGTGGGCTTCATTTATGGAAAGTTTCAATTAATTCATTACTTATATGCTCCACCGATTGACGTTTAAAAATAATAGTACGAAATATGGCAGGACGAAATCGCAAAGTTAACATATTGCTTTATATGTATAAATATAGGGTTTGTGCCACAAATGAAGTAAATATATGCAGTAAAGTGTTAAAATTTTAACGCTTATGAATAAGCAACTTATTGACACTTGGCTCACGTAATTAGAGTTGTACCGCATAAAAAAAAGCAAGTGCGTTCGATTGGATTTCATCTTCAAATGGAGACGTAATTGTGTTCTAATCTTGTCTACCAAAATAATGCTTATAAAACACAAGACGAACCCTTTTTTACGACTGTTAATAAAATACTGAAATTGATATACCGCTGCGTTAGAAAAAATTCAAAAATCACATCTCTCTTTAAAGGATTTCATAAATCATACAGTTTAAATGCTCTGTCATCAGTAAAAGTCAAACAGCAGTATTTCAACTGCATTTTTAATTCTTTAATATAAGCAATTTTTTTTAATTCTTACAAATACTTATTTTTACTAAAATATTTTAATGTTACTTATTGTTTGTTTTTAATTCAGATCTCAAAAAAAAAAAAAAAAAGTTAAAAATAAAAACTATTTACTGCTATGTAATTGGTATGTAATTGGAAATTGTCTTTCTGTATAGCAGATTAATAAATAAATAAATAAATAAATAAAAACAACAACAACAATTGCTAACAATTACACATTTTACCCAAAGAAAATAACTTTTCATACTAAATAATTTTCTCCGCGGTTGGAAGGTAAAAACGACTCGCATGTTAGTTGTTTTTATTAAAATATTTTAATTAATGTTATTTACTGTTCGTATTTTTATTGCTTTATCCAGATAGTTAAACTAATTAATAAAATTTAAAAACAACAAATTCTTGCAATTACACATTTTACGCAAAGAAAACAACTTTTCCTAGTAAATATTTTCCTCAAGGTAAAAACGACTCGCATGTCAGTCCCAACTTGGTCAACCCGACATATCCAAGTCGTTTTTTGAGCGAGTGGAATTCCTTTTTTTCTTATGTCCTTACTTTTTTTGTTGTTTTTTTAATGTCAGTGCTTTTATTTTCTAAAAGCCAGAAGAGATCTCCGTGCGTGTATACTCGCCGCCAACCAAATAAGAAGCGGTAGGGATGGCGGGTTTTCAGAAAAAAATAACAGGTATTTCAAAAACCGGATTTTCGGTTTTTACTGAACATTAAGACCGACCTTATAAAAAACCGGTTCTTTGATAGAAACCGAGGGTAAAAAAGAACGGTTTCGGTTTTCCATCCCTAAAGTGTTTCAAATAAGGGTGGCGGGAAGTATAGAAGGGAACAGTGTTGGCGTGCTTTCCCTTCACATTATAGCTGAAGCTAGGCCTAATTGCGGCCTGCCCGGAGGCCCTTTTACCTGCATTCTTGGGCTACGCGGCCGGATCGGTTTTTTTCACACCTCCCTTCAGGATGCTCCGAAAGAGAACGTTCTTCAGCCGTCCAAAGTTTAGACCGGCACCGCTCAGCTCGTGATATCCTTGGATATATTTTTTTTTTGTTGCGCGTAAATAGTGCAGCATGGATTATTTACACGTTTGAGGGAAATCTCATGGACTACACTGGAAATTTGAATCCCGAATTTCAGAACACCGAGTAAGTCTGCTTTTATTTTATCGATTCGTAAAATATAATATTGTTCTTGGACTTGTGATCGTGGGATATTTTTTTTTGTCGTGTAAATAGTGCAGCATGGATTATTTACACGTTTGAGAGAAAACTCATGGACTACACTGGAAATTTGTATCCCTTATTTCAGAACACCGAGTAAGTCTGCTTTTATTTTATCGATTCGTAAAATATAATATTGTTCTTGGACTTGGGATATTTTTTTTTCTTGCGCGTAAATAGTGCAGCATGGATTATTTAACTCGTTTGAGGGAAAACTCATGGACTACACTGGAAATTTGAATTCCTTATTTCAGAACACCGAGTAAGGCTGCTTTTATTTTATCAATTCGTAAAATATAATATTGTTCTTGGGATTTTTTTTTGTCGTGTAAATAGTGCAGCATGGATTATTTACACGATTGAGGGAAAACTCATGGACTACACTGGAAATTTGAATCCCTTATTTCAGAACACCGAGTAAGGCTGCTTTTATTTTATCAATTCGTAAAATATAATATTGTTCTTGGGATTTTTTTTTTGTCGTGTAAATAGTGCAGCATGGATTATTTACACGTTTGAGGGAAAACTCATGGACTACACTGGAGATTTTAATCCCGAATTTCAGAACACCGAGTAAGTCTGCTTTTATTTTATCGATTCGTAAAATATAATATTGTTCTTGGACTTGGGATATTTTTTTGTCGTGTAAATAGTGCAGCATGGATTATTTACACGATTGAGGGAAAACTCATGGACTACACTGGAAATTTGAATCCCTTATTTCAGAACACCGAGTAAGTCTGCTTTTATTTTATCGATTCGTAAAATTTAATATTGTTCTTGGACTTGGGATATATTTTTTTTGTCGTGTAAATAGTGCAGCATGGATTATTTACATGTTTGAGGGAAAACTCATGGACTACACTGGAAATTTGACTCCCTTATTTCAGAACGCCGAGTAAGTCTGCTTTTATAATCTATTTATAGATTCTTGATATATTTTCTGGTATTTGTGATTTTGGGATATTTTTTTCCGGGTAAATTATGTTTGTGGATTATTTACACGTTTGAGGGAAAACTCATGGACTACGCTGGAAATTTGAACCCCTTATTTCAGAGAGTCCGTTTTATTATATGTTTTTAATTTTGATTATCGATTCTTATAATACACTATTATTCCGACTCTCTATATATTTTATTTCGCGTAAATAGTGCAGCATGGAATATTTCAACGTTTAATTGAAAACTCGTGGATTACAGTAGTAATTTGAATACCGTATTTCAGAACACCGATTAAGTATGCTTTTATAATCGAATTTTAATATCGAGTCTTTTTAAATTATTATTTCGAGACTCGTGATATTTTTTTGCGTAATAAGTGCCACTTAGATTGTTTACACGTTTGAGGTAAAACTCCTGGACTACACTAAACGCTTGAATTCCTTATTTCAGAACACTGAGTAGAAGTTTTTCATAATATACTTTTATTCTTGTTTTTTAACCTAAGAATATATTCTTATACTGGAAATTGCGATCCTGGGATATTTTTTCGCTTAAATAGTGCAGATGGGTTATTTACACTTTTGAAAAAAAAAAAACCTCGTGGACTACACTAAAAATTGGAATCCCTTATTTTTTAACACCCAATATGTCGAATTTATGTTATTGCTACGTTTTCTTAATTGAAAATTATTTTGTGAGTTGGATTAATGTACATTTCGAGAGAAGAGAGAATTTTGCCTTAGGGCACATCTTTTTGAGTAAATAGTACAGCATGGATTATTCACACGTTTGATGTGGAACTGAAGGACTACACCGAAAATATGATTTTTTTTATTTTATTTCGAAACATACAGTAAGTTTTAATAGATTCTTGATTTTCAATTATTTTGGAAGTCGTATGAAAACATTTACGGGATAGTTGATCCGAGGATATATTTTCCGCCTAAATATCGATTATGCTACCAATGGCGATGCCCTGACCCGAACCTGGGACCTTTCGCATGCAAGACGAACTCCTAACCGACTGGGTTCCCCAACTCCCATTTGCACGTTGGAAGGAAAAACTTTATAATAATTACTATTTTGATTTTGCTTTATAACTATTCCGGGACTTATGAACCTAGGATGTATTTTTTCACGTTACTAGTTGCAACATAGGTTATTTACATGTTCAAGGAAAACTCACCTACAATAAATTTAAATTTCGTAAATTTTTGAACACAGAGTAAATTTTTGCGACTTCGCTTTAATAATATAATTTCGAAAGAGATTATTTATTTATAAATAAGTAATGACATCTTGAACATTGAGTAAAATGTTACTTGTGTATTATACCGTCGGCCCTCAAATCTCGCCAATCTTTTGGCGTTAAGTTTTTGGTACGGCGGAAAATTAACGATAATTAATTTTATTACATTAAAATATTATAAATTATAGTTTGAGGGTCATTTAAGTATATAGCCATCGTCCTATACTTGAATGACTCTCAAGCTATTCATTCCACAGAAGGAATAAAAAAAATTTTAGACTCTAAATCTGCTTTAGAAGCTATCAGAAATGGAGACTAACATCACATCCAAAATTATAAACCTTCTCGAAAAGTTACAAAGCAAGGGAAAATCTTGCGTCTTACAATGGATACTAGCACATGTCAACATTGAAGGAAATGAATTTGTAGATTTCTTGGCCAAAGAAGCTAGAGAACTTGATCAGAAGTGTGACACTATCACACTTGCTGATGCTAACGCAGTAGACACCCTACTAAAAATGGTCAGTAGAGATCAATAAAAAATTTGTATGTGGAAATGGCCAACTGGTACCAATAGAAATCTCTATTGATATCTATACAAATCTCTATTGATATCCATACAAATCTCTACTGTTCTATGTAGATATAAGTGCAGGCCTATTGATGTCATTTAAGATCAGTAGCTTACTGATATTTTCTTTACTGGTGTCCATAGAGCTCTATTGATATCAATAAGAAATATTATCAGTAGGTTACTGATGATATCAATAGCTTCTACTGATAACAATAGTGACATCCGTAGAAATAAGTAGACATCAATAAAGCTGCACTTATGTCAATAGATTTTTGTATTGATCTCTATGGATCATTTTTAGTAGGGCAGACATAGAATTATGACTCACACATAATATAAGAAAACCCTATTATCAGAATTCGATTGTGCCCCAGATATATTACATCCCCTATTGTCAGGGTCGATGGACACGAGAACAACAACATTATAAATTATAATTCTTATCGTAATATTCATTTTAATGTAATTATTATACTTTTTTTCGTTTTCATTTAAGTTTTTTATGATTGCTGTTATATTGATTTTTATTATACTTAGTATACATTATACTGTAAGTATATTATATTGTAAGTATAGTGATACTTCTATATTGTAGGCGGCTCAGTGGCTGATCGCGGGTTCGAACCCCGGCTGAGTCGTCGGATTTTCTAGATAGGAAAATCTTAGGCAAGCATGTCATATGATTATGTGGCATGTAAATAAAGATCCCTGGAGGGCCAAATGGGTGGGGTTCTCTCGACAAAATTAAATCCCGACATACTTTTACATCCACAAAGCGTTCATATTCATTGTAATCTGAGCGTCAAAATTAGTAGCGAGAGTCGCATAGATGGTGCCACAAAAAAAAAAAAAAATTGGCTCTCAATTCTGGGGAATATGCCGAGTCTGCAAAGGCACTCCAGTTTTGCAGTCCCATTAGAAAAAAAATTATATATTGTGTTTGGCAATAATATTAGGGTTTGGTGAAAATAATCAACGGTATAATACACAACCACTGTGAAAAATAGTTTTTGGATATTGTGATTCGTTATTATATGATTGATTTACTTGTTGTGCCGCATGGATTGAAATTTTTTTTTTAGGGAAAACTCATGGAATACACTGGAAATTTGAATCCTTTGTTTCGTAAGACTAATTTTTGGCTTGGCTATATAATAATGTTTTTTAATCGATTCTTATTGGTTTATCATTATAACATGAATTGGAGTAAGGTACACGAGGAATGTCATCAATTACACTGTCAGCTTAAATCTTTAATTCATTAGCTTAGAAAATATTTTCATGAATTGACTTAGATATTGTACATTCTTTTGTTTGAATTTGCAGAAGAGTGGCCCTATTTTTGAAAACCCTGCGCAAGTTCGAGACTTTTTGCGGGCGAACGGTCTTTTGGACTTGGTCTAGACTTGATCCAGCTAGACCAAGTGTAATAAGAAACAACAAAGATAACATATGTATTTTTTGTTATTAAATTTTGATTTAAAATTATTTTTTTTAGTTGAATTGAAAAGTGATTGGATTATTTAAGTGCTTGAATCATGAAAACTTTGAATCTCTATTTCAAAAGCAAAACTAATAACGAATAAATTTATTTCAAAATGAGAACGTTTAATAATATATTGTAGTTAGCACTAATTTATAATTATATATTTTTTAAGAGTTCCATATTTTTTTTTAATTATAAAGAGAATGAATATATAAGGAGTTGACTTTTCTTATTAGAGAATGCTAATGGACTCCATTTCATTATAATATTTAAATTATTTTCACGTTTTGACTGTTTTAATACGCTTAGTAAGGGTTTGACTTAAATAAAAAGGAAAATTTCCATTTAAATTTCAAAAAGTTTTAAATATAAATGTACTTTCAATAATGAAAAAATAATTATTAAGTTGTTTTTTTGAATAGAATTTAAATTATTTTTTTTATTTAAAAAAAACTTTCTATTGCCACATTCAAAAGAAATTCACAAGCCTATAAGCCTACCTTGGTTGTATGATAAAAATAGAGGTAATACGCTAACGGTGGTATTTGTGGTTTAAGTTGTGAAAGTGCTTGACATATACAAACGGTCAAATCAATTCAAATATTTTTACTGAGATGTTTTTTTTGTTGAGCATGTCCTTTATTTCCCCAAATTATATTTTCGGTAAGGTAGACTAACCTGTGAAAGAACGTTTAAGGAGCTGCGTTCGCCAGTGAATAAACACCAGGACATAATGACCAGGACAACCAATCGTATGTCAAATAGCTTAATACTACATGGGATGAAGTCAGAGTTGCCAATCCATCTAGTGGAATGTTTTTCAATCCTTATATTTTAATTGTATTTGCCAAATGTTCATTCACTGGGGCTTGTTCATTCACTGGTAAGTCTACCTTAACTTAAATATTAAAATGCTAGAAAAGCGTTCAACAAATACATTTTATTCTAGTTTTGAATACATAATGAGGAATTTATTTTGAAATTCAATTTTCGATTGCACAAAATGTTTTAAAATGACTTGGAAAAAAATCTTTGGCTTTATACATTTCTTTCTAATAAGTATTTTGTTAAAATAAACAACAACATCAAAGCACAAAAGAGTGTTATCAATTAACAGTTATTTTACAAAACTTTGATTCTGCGTAAGAGTAATATTATTTTAATAGACTGCCTTTAACGATCTGAAACCTAATTTAATTTGAACGCAAGAAAAATATGTCAAGTATTGGTCATTTGTAACTTTCTGCTCTACTCAGGCAGTAGTGTTAGGAAAGAAAGTTCTTGTCATTTGCATATTTTGTCAATTACTCTAATGGTTCCATCACATTATGATCTATTATTCGAAGAACCATTAGTCTTAAACCGGCTACTAATGAACTAATTGATACGGCCGCAGTTACAATGTTTCAGATTTATTTTGCTGCATCTGCTTTTGTGGTTAAGTTTTTGTAGGGCGAATAAGTTTTTTTTAAAAAACTGAACAACTAAAAAAAGAGTTTCATCATATGATTTCTTCAACAAAATAATTAAGTTTAATTTAATTAACATTAATTAACATTAACATTTTAATTAACATTAATTACAGCCTTTTATTGGCTTCATAAGCCAATAAAAAGCTGTACAAGATTATCTTTTCTTGTAATTGAAGTGCTTAGTGGAAAAACGTGGAAAGTGACAATTTCAAAAAAAAAAAAAAAAACGTTGAACACATAGGGAGGAAAATCGGTGCCTTGAAGAATTG
This sequence comes from Hylyphantes graminicola, assembly GCA_023701765.1. NCBI lineage: Eukaryota > Metazoa > Arthropoda > Arachnida > Araneae > Linyphiidae > Hylyphantes > Hylyphantes graminicola. The sequence goes on along the minus strand of CM043113.1, from coordinate 24,270,242 downwards.
GTCGTAAGTAGAGGTTGTCGTTTAATGGAGGTGGTCGGTCGTGGAGTTTTCATTCTATGCTGATACTGATATATTCATTGCTGGTAAAAAAAATTCGACACCTGAGTATTCAAGCTGTCCAACATTTAACAGTAAAGATCTTCCATTTTTTTACTGTGTACAATCTACAAATATCTAAGAAAACTCTTATTTTTACTCCATCATGGACATCGACCTTTTCCCACTATTTCACAGGCACGTTTCCATTCGAAGGCAATTATTGCTGGTAGAGCGTTTGCGGGAAAAAAAACGCTTTCAATTCCCTTGTACATAATTCATTGAATTGTTTAAAGGGAATCGCTGCTAAGTGTGCTTCTGCTACCTCAATTTTCCTACTTCCACTCTGTAATTACACGGAAGGCAAACCATTAGCTACATTTTGCACCCGGAATTACAAACCGATGTCGATCTTCGCTTAAATACCTCCATTTTACAAAACTTCAGATTATATTCGTGTATTAAAGTTGATCTTTCTTTGGTATTCAACTTCTTGAGGCCTGATCATTATTATTTTCAAACTGATCAAATTGGCTTATTAATGAATCTGTAATTCCGAATAATGAGTTGAGCAAACGATTTTTTTTACCTTAAGTATTTTCATATAGGGGAGGGTGGGGGCTATTGGGACAATTTTTTTTCAACCTCTGTATTTCAGCAAAAATAAATTAATTTTAATTTCTTTTTTCACAAGCTCATAAACTGAACATTCATTTACTTAAAAAGTCATTCAACAAATGTTAAAACTTTACCATATTTTGGTTGTTGAGCACTTTAAACAAACATGTAAATGTCCCATTAGCCCCCATATGTGGGGGCTAATGGGACAGGGTGCAGGGCTAATGGGACATGCTAAATGTTGCCTTAAAAAAATATTTAAAAAAAGGGAAAATGAATCAGAAAAGGACCAGAAAATAAAACTTAAAAGCAAATACCATTTAAATAATGTGTACATAACGAATTTAAAAAAAAACTATTATTCAACATTAAAAGAGATGAAATATCATAGTTAAAACTCAAAATCGACGATGCTCCCATAATTTTTTTTGAATAACTGGCAAGGATAGTTTTATAACTAAATCTTTAGTTTTTTTATAACTAAATCTTAAGTTTTTTTATAACTAAATCTTAAGTTTTATAACTAAATCTTTAATTTTATAACTAAATCTTTAGTTTTATAACTAAATCTTTAGTTTTATAACTAAATCTTTAGTTTTATAACTAAATCTTCTAAAATTTATCCCAAACTTGGCCTCTTTTTTACGGTACAAGGATTTAAAAGACCGTCTTATCTTCAAATAGCTTACCATCGCTCACCTGTTTCAGATCATTCTAACGAACATTTTCTTTGTAACGGGTGAGGGTTCGATTACCCTCCTTTGTCCTGGGTGTACTTCCTTTCTCTGTGACAGTAAAAACTCTTTCTGTGTCTGTCTTACTTGACGAAGGCTTATAAACGGGTCTTCGATCAAGTACACAAGCCTTAATATATATGCAACTACCCTACCCTACGAACATTTTCAGTTCATCGCCTTTTTCAGAAAGCAATCCAACAAATAAAAAATAGCTTGATTACTAGCAAAATTTACCAATAACAATATATTTATCTTCACCAAGCTCTGTTCAGATGTAATTATTAAAATTCCAGGTGGAAATATGTCACCAATAAAGCTATTTGAACATTCACTTACTATACGGTGAAAAAATTTCAAAAAGTTTAAAATTGAAGTTGAAAAAGGTGTTAGGCAACTTGACTGAATAAGATATAAGAGATTTAAATAGATTGTTTGAGAGAAGCATGCAAAGCTAGGTTTATTCGTGTCCCATTAGACCCCACTGTTTCTGTCCCATTAGACCCCACTGTGTTGTTTTTTATAAATGACCCAACACAGAAGCACTTGTACTTCACCACAGTATTTGACATATACTATCTTAATCTAGGATATTCCATCTATCTAAAACTGCATTTTAATTCATAGAAAGTTTTTATTTAATACTTTAAAATTGAAAAACAAGGTACACTTTTAATTAACTTTAAATTCTCCAAAACAGCAATTCTTCTCTCCTCATCAGCACATGCATTTATTTGCTGATCTATGGTTGTTAAAATGTGAAGTGTAACTGTTGCAATTCTATAGTGTAGAAAAATTTGTAAAAAAGTATATTTTTCCTAGCTTTGGGGCCCTTGTCCCATTAGCCCTGCGTCCCAATAGCCCCCACTCTCCCCTAATATACGATCTTGCTTGTCTTTCAATAGTATATTCTTGCACTATTAGGCTACTTTTTTTTAATCGAAAGAATTTTTAAAAATGGAAAGTAGATATTGCCCAACCTTTCTGGGCCTCTGGCTCGTCCTTAATTTTTGCAACTGTATTTGACATCGTGGAAAGACCATAGAGATAGAAAAACCATGCGCTATGGCACACTATCTAGAGGGGAAACGGAGGGTCAAAATCTGTTTCCTTTGATCACCTAAACATTATCACCTAAACGGCCTTTTGCGTAGAAAATGACAGTTCTAAAATTGCTTAACTTTTTTAGAAGCTGTTATCTTGGAGCTGGTGGCTCTTTGAATTTTTTTGTGGACGTGGAATGTACTTTTATGATTCATGAATCCTAGTCATTTTTTTGGTAGTTTTGTTTCTATTTAGTGAAATAGTTTTAATGTCTGACTCAATTTTGAATGACATTTTATGATTGATTAGGCTTAACGATGAATATAAAATCAATAATTTCAAATAATCAATAAACAATTATGCAAATTTTCGGTTACTTAATAACATTATTTTTGACACTTACAAAAGAAAATTCGAAATATTTGCAGTTATCAACTAGAATCAACTCAACAATCATGCTTTTAAAAACAAAGCGCAATTTTAGTTCTGAATTTTTCTACGCCAATCGCCGCCATGTTTAGGAGATGCTTCGGCACAAAATTCACACTGGTTTCACCATTACGTTTCTCTTCTAGATAGTGAGCCATAACGCATGGTTTTTCTACTTCTATTGCTATGGCTACACTACGACAATAAAAATGACAAAGCAACGACAAAGAAATGCGCGCGCATGGAAATGCATATACAATTTGTACCATTCGAGCTAGGTGCGTGCGCATGACTGACCAAATTGTGTATGCATTTCCATGCGCTCTCATTTCTTGTCAGTTTTTATTGTCGCAGCGTGGACATAGCCAATGCGAAAGATCCGTCCGTCCGTTCGTCTATACAGGTCCCACATGATGGTGGAGCTAGGGCTTAAAATCATGTACTCCGTATATGGATATGGGGGACAAATCCATCCAAAACCCTTGATTAGGATGGATAAAAGAGTTCTGGACCCTTATTCATTCAAAGCAAGTAAACTTCTAAGGGAAACCTCTCTACAGGGTCTTTTAATTTTAATGGAAATGCCTGCATATTTTAGATATCATGTAGAATGTATTTAGTGAAAATAAATATAAGCCATATAGATGTCTATGCCATATATATTTTAAGCCATATATATTTCCATGTCATATGAATGTCTATGCCATACATATATCTCTATCATAGATATGTCGATATCATACTTAAGGTAGGCGAATACCCAAAATTCTAAAATTTTTACTATTGCTTTAATCTTTTCCAAATTTGGCATAGTGATTTCAAATATAATGAATAATACTATTTAGGCTTTTGGTTTTGTTTAAATATAACTTATTTATTTTAAACGGTGTTTTTCTACTAAATAAAAGAGGTTTACGCCAACAAGTCTATCACATTGAATTTTCATCCTATGAACATTTACTATGTGTTAAATTCTTCGTTTTGAACTGATACATGCAATGACCCTCTAGAGTTACATACAAATTACAAAAAAAAGTTATTAAGAAAAATGTTATAAATTAACCACAAAAAATGATTTTTTTCGATTAACTTACACTTGGAATTTTTTTTTCAAAAAACTTGTATACTTACACCAGATGTTAGAAGTTCATGGCACAGATATATATTGAAATAGCATCTGTGAAAAATTTCAGGTAAATTAATGTAAAACTTTTATGCTAGAAGTGTTGGCGGAAACCCCTTTTTTTAGTTGAAAAACACCGTTTAAAATAAATCAATTATATTTAAATAAAAAAATGCCCAAAAAGCATTGTTCATTATTTTTGAAATCACTATGCCAAATTTGGAAAAGATTAAAAGTAATAGTAAAAATTTTAGAATTTTGGGTATTCGCCTAAGATATTTTTTTATGATATATTTACTTACAGTTTGGACGTTTTTGGAAAACATTTTTTATTTTCTCTTGCTCTTGTCCCAATAAAATTGGAATAACTTATTATTGTTTCAGATATGGTTTAAGACTTTTTCAGAATATATTTTGTGGAAATAAATATCTTATTCAAGCTATATGTAAATTAATGGTTCAACAAGACGTTTATGTAGAGTTTTTGATCAAAATGCGTTATTTTCCTGAAAAAAAATATATTAATTTTGTAACACCGTTTTTCTTGCCGTTCTGTTTTCTAACTATAATTTAAGTAATTCCAACGCCTTTATTATAATCAATTTTGGCTATTATAGTTCATATTAACAAATATTAACAAATATAACAAATATTAGCTGCATATTAACAAAACTTCTCAAATGAAAATCACAATTTTTATTTTCGTCCATTGTAGGTCGTGTTGTGTGTCATTAAGAATTGTTTGAAAACTATTATGTTGAATTTTATGAATTTGTGCTTTTTTATTTCGTAGTTTTCATTTGTCCATTAAATCGTGAGAGAGGGGTTACAGAAATGCATGCTTGATTGTGATGACTGTGTAATCGGGACTATTTTTTCGATTCATTTGTAAAAGATTTTGAGATTTCGCATGCTTTTTTAAAGCATAAATATCCCATATTTAAGTGTGGAAAGAATCACAAACATTTCAATTAGCTAGGTAATACATAATTTACAATAAGGTCATAAAATCGATTATAAATGTATTCAAACACAATTGTATTAAAATAAATATTTTTTTTCTGATCACAAAAATATTTTATATGAAACGCTTCACCAGCTTCACCAAATTAGAAAAAGTTCATAATTGGTTAGGTATCCATTGTTTTTATTAATTTTTTCTACAAGCATTAAACTGAGTTTCTCTAACAAAAACTATTTGTTTACAGATAACTTTTTACAAATCCTGTTGATATTGATACATTTAATTACAAGAAAAACAATAAAATGATTATAATAAAATGTCATTACATCAAAATATTTTTTTGCCATAATGTTTTAATTAAGACTCCTTTGCTTCGTAAAAAATATAATCAATTAATTACAGTATATTGCATTTGATGTATATTTGTGTCACGTACACGTTTGTGTAACCACATTTACAGAATGATTCATGTAAACTAAAATTTCCAGACAAATATTGAAAGGCTCAAAATGTTATTCCTGTGTCTTCTTCTCTTCGTAATATAAATTTAAGCAATTAAATTCCAAAGTGATTCTTTTATTGAAAAACTCTTAAGTTATTGATTGCAATTTTTGTATTCGAGAATCTTGGTTATTTGATGTATTTAATTAGTAAAAACTTATAAAACACTAATACATATAAGTGGCTTTATGGAATTCTACTTCTTGTCATTCTCTGTTACACAATTCATTTTATTACAACATATTTTAATATAATTTGATGAAACATGTTCGAGGTCTGTTTTCTGTCTTGGTGAATAGTTCACGAAAAAACAACTGCTAGAGATTGTCAGAGTTCAGAGTAAAATGCCTAAATTTCGTATTTTTCGATGAAAGCTGTAAAAGAAATTACTAATCATATTATTGGTAAAAAAGAATGTGGCATTTATTTACAGATATCAAAGTCCTATGAAACGAAATATCTTTGTACCAAATTGATAATTAAGACTAAAATAATTAGGATAAAATTCTTGGAACGATTTTTCACTTTTAACCATTACTTAACACTTGAATTATTATTAAAATTTGTTGAAAACTAATTGCGAGCCATTGATAGTAATGAGATATTCTAGAACGTGAGTGAAATAACAGCCAGTTTATTAACTATAATTTCTTTAAAATATTTCTAATGTTTAATTTTTTTTATGTTTAATTTCTAGTTGTTTCTAAATTTCCTAGAGATATTGTAAATAAATACTTTTAAAAAATCGGCAACATTTTGTCTTATCATTACAGTTATCATAATTACGACACACAGATTCTAAGTAAGTGACATATTCTATTACAAACCTATTTGTTTAATCGACCTTTTGCAACCAGGTAGTCCGTACACAATTTTAACCTTTCGTAGGTAAAGTTACTTACTTGGATCATCATCCCAGGAAACTTTGCAGAAACATACGTTTTTCTTGTTTCGTCTATTAATGCATGTACCTATTACGTCTTCAGGTCCAAACAACGTATAACAATAATCAACGCACTCATCTCCCTTGCTTACGGGGCAATGAGGATCAATTGGATCAGCTAGAAAAATACATCATTAATCTGTAAGTACAAGATCAAGCAGCTCCTAAATATCAATAGATAATTAAAAAAAAGTGAACTTACGTAACCTATCACAATAGCAAAGAGGTCCTCCAGTTGAGTATCTACATTCAGAATTTCCTTTGATGCAGGCTTTTTTACAGTCACGATTTAGTCTTCGAGAACACACTTGATCATTTGGGTTTACTTAGAACACAAGATGTTGAGTTTTGTTAGTTAAGCATAATGTGTGAAATTTTAAGTATTCTACATTACTTTCAAAAGCAGGGCTGGAAAAAAACCTAGTTTTTCCCCAAAAAACCCAACAAAATAATTGTTTTTTTTTTTGTTTAAACCAGGTTTTTTTGCTTTGTTTTGTTGAAATATCCTAGATCAAATAACATTATAATACCATTTATTAAACCCATTAAAAATTATTTAAACAAAATAAACACACATTTCAATTGTTGCTAGTTATGAAAAAATTAAAAACATAAGTTTTTTTCTTTCTGTTTTTTTAGCTAAAATGTACATATTTATTTATATTACACCACTTTATTTATTTTCAATTATTTGAAATTTGGAATCAACATTTTAAACAAAAACACAAGTATCGCTGCTTTTTCTAAGCTCAGTTTGTGGCGCAGCTTCGACTGCACAATTCCAAAAGTCGAAAACATTCGTTCAACAGAATAAATAAATAGAAACCAAACTTAAAATATTTGTAAAAAACCAAAAAAACAATTGATTTTTTTTTGAAAAAAAACCCATCTGGTTTAAACCAATTGGTGTAAACCATGCCAACCCTGTTTCAAAGCACTGTAACAAACCAGTGATGTTAATTTTTTAACGAATCGTATGGATATTTATAAAGAAAAGATTGCTATCGTTGTAAAAAGAATAATAAATTAAATTGCAAGTTTCTTTAGAAATAAACCATTTTATGTATTTTAAATTAAATCAAAATTATCAATATATGATACCATTATGCATTTCAACAAATAATGTACAGAGTAAAAACTTTAAGAACAGCATAGGAGTGATTTTTAAGCGATTTACAGAATGTTGGAACAATTAAGCAATATGTATATTCAATTGAGCATCTAGTAAAAGGAATAATGAAATTCTTTATGAAAATGACCAAATTTCCTGTTGAAACATTGAAAGACTTCGAGCTTGCTTGTAACACCTTACTTTAAGACGGTGAAAGTCGGTTTATGGACAGAGAAGCTATTAATTTCAACTTTGAAAAAATACTCAATATATTACATTTCAGTCTTCTAAATATGTATGTAACGCTAACTTACTGTTATGGCAACTTTTGCTTTCTTTAGGATCAGAGCATATAATCTTGAGATATACTTTCTCTAAAAAATAAAAATTAGAAGCGATGATTTGAAATCCATAAACAAAACATTTATGTTTTGGAAGTACAAAAACATTTCGTGTGAACCTGGTAATTTGAACTCCCACAAATTGTGGGGGAGACTGGAGCTTGTTTTCCAATGGGACAAGTTCTCAATCTGGTCGTAAATTGGAAATAAGTAGTTAAGGGGTTGGTTCATGAAATAACACGTAATAAGTCATCCACAAAAATCTGTGTTCAGTTTGTGTTGTCATATTGTAGGTCGAGCTGTTTTTGTGATTTTTCAACGTTGAGTTAATTTTCATACACACATATATTAAAACTTCGATTAAACATACGATTATTAAACTTACTACTTGAACTTAAAGTTACTTTCTCTATTTAATTATGTATTTGTTTTAAAACACCTTCAACCTTTGCTCATCAATATACTATTAAAGTCAGAATATGGCGACGGGACAAGTTTTCAAAAATTTTACGAGACATGAATTCCAACAATAACTTGTAGAAAAACTCGCCCGACCTATATTAAGCTTTTAATATGCCAAAAATGTAATTTTAGACATTTACAGAATCAATAAAGGCTATTATTTAGAATATTATTTCTAAGAAGTTACTTACCTGTCATAGCAATCACCAACAGTATACAAAATAAAAATTTCAAAACCATCATTATATTCTGGAAAATATATACATGCATAGTTTATTGATAGATAATCCTTTAATAACAACTGAACTTTTCATTAAAGGGAATGCAAAATGACTCGTAAAGTAAAATAACAAAACGAAAATAAAATTTTAAGTTTTGAATTAATTATAATATTTTTTTTCTCCTTAAGTTTCAAAACTGTTTTATTTATTTTGTTGCATTATTTGAAATCACGATATATAGGATAAACCACCTACAATGCATATTTAAAAAGAAATTTTAAGGTGGGCTTCGTATACTACAGCGCCACATATTTCATGACAATGTTCAAATCCAGGACAACTTTAATGATAGAAATTTTTTTAATTTTAATGTAAACCAACAGTTCGATTTCCTTATTATATAAAACATTGTAAAAGTCTTGTAATTTGTAGAATTAAGTATGTTATTTTTTTTTATCTGCCAATGAAAAATTGTAAGCAATTTTCACAGTATTTGACGTAACACCGATATTGTTGTATTTCAGTCTAATGTTTCCACACGTCATAAAACACATTTCAATTTTTTTGAAAACTATAATAGTTTCAAAAATAAGAAAAATAATATTTTTAAAGTAAATTTAATCCCACAGTCAAATGTTTGCTGGAACCAAAATGATTACTCTGGCTGATTTTACTCAAATTTACTTTGAAAGTAATTTTTTTGCAACTTAATAACATGCATTAAGTGCTTAAATGTTAAGTGCTTCAAAAGAAATGTTAATTTACATGTAAATGTTAAGTGCTTCAAAAGAAATGTTAATTTACATGTAAATTTGATAATTATTGATAAATAGTACTATTTTGTTTATGTTTCTAAAGTAATGAATAATAATTTAATTTAAACATAAGCTAAAATTTAAATTCAGAACTAAATACGAGGTTAGGATTAAATAAAAAGTTATACCTTCTAAATGCCTCCCTTTCAAGTATTATCCTTCCAAATTTAAAAAATATGGCCGCTTTATAGCTGATCAATCTTTGTTATGACAATTTCTTTTATTGTTTCCGTGTCGTATCAAATATTTTGATAAACAACATCAAAGACTAACTGTATTCATATAGATTTCAAAATCGCATAATTTGACAAACATCATGTTACACATTGAGGGGAAAAGTGGGTCATTGACAAAAGGATAATTTTTTTCCGAATATCGCTTTTCTACTGAATTTCATTACAGATTTAGGGGTGGGTAACTTTACATGACTGCTCAAATGCCGCTCAATCAATGCATCGATATATGTATATACACTCATTTAAATACAATTACATACCTTAAAAGCAATTTCAATAACTTTAAAACCTAAAAAGTTTTAAGGCAGTTTCTCTTGCGCATGTGCAATTTTCTCGAAAACCTTAAATGACGTCTCCTACAAGTACTTGGAACTCGTATGCAAAAATGAAAGTCTGTCATATTTTTTTTCTTTTTCAGAAATACCTTAAAACCATAAGAGTTCTGCAGAAGCTATCTGTTGTGCATGCGCAATTTTCCGAAAATCTTACTATGACGTCCGAGAGACACTAGGCACACTTTTACTAAATTTAAAGTCCATATCTCCTTTATTTTGAGTTGTAGAGCGGTTTTAGACCGACTTACAAATGTTCGAAAATATCTTCGGCATTATCTTTTTTCCCTTATGAAGTCAAAGTGACAAATTTTCTACACAAGTCTAATTGCATACGTGAGGAGCCCAGAAAATTTTTCCTGTTCTCGTATCTTGTAACCAAAAAAAAAAAATGATAAGCATTCCTAACTTTTGCAGTGATGCTCTTTTTTGTGTGCAGAAAATTGCCCTTTGCCGCTAATATAACTGAAATTATTAGCGCTATTAATGTATTTACACGGCATTACTGTTTTAAATTTATCACTAACACTAATTTCTGATAGTCTGCAGCTTCTAAAACAACCAACTACGAAATACAAGGAATTTATTGATCTTTATTCTGCACCTCTTGATGTGAGACACAAGTACGATGCTTGGGAAGGTATTAAACTGTAAATATGGTTGCAAAGACCATGAAAGTTATCAATTCCTCCCACCTACCATGTGAATAATATCAAATAAAACTTGTACGAGTAAAAATTCGGAAGATTTCTGTAAACAAAATTGACTTTAATTAATTTTGCTTTTGGTGCGTCATGCAATTCGCCGTATTCTATGTAATGAAAAAAAAAAAAAAAAAACGACCGTAACTCAAAAACAAGAACTAATTACTTACATTTTTTATATTATTATAGATGATATTCGTGCTTATCACGTTGAAATTATTCAGAATTGGGAACTTTCATCTCAGTCGCGTTTTAACTGTTGACCAGAGAATTATTATAACGTTTATTTCGAAAAGTTATAAGTAAGGCCGATACACCAATTTCCCCCTCACGGTGCTATATTGTCTTCCTTAAACGTAAAGCTGTTTTAACCATTTTTTTTTTAACATAACGATTGGAAGCATTGTCTCATTTCTCCATCAAATGCCTTTACTTCAGCAACCGAGGACTAACTATTATTCATTGTGATGTCGAAATGGTTAGACGATTGGTACTTTTGAAAACTATCAATTCCCCCTCCCCCTTCGGAACACTTTTGAGTGACGAACGGTTTCCATACAAAACCGCTATAATAATCTACTCAGGAAATGATGACAGGTTACAACTGATGACAAATGTTAACATTAATATAACGGAGCATGGAGGCACCCTTTTGTTACTTAAACATCTTTATGCGTAGGTGCCACCTGCAACTCATTTGGCAATACTAACAGTCTAATTCAGCTAAACTGTATACTACGACAGAGAAGTCACAACAACGATCACCAGAATGAGGACGACGGACGAGGCACTTCAGATTAAGAAGATCTTGCCAGACGGGTCAAGAATATACAAATAATGCAGGGACTGTCGCATCCAGGCATGCAGCTAATCCTGTAAATTTCTTTAACTGCCCTTTAAATCACTGCAGCCTTCCTTCACTGCAGCACTCTTCAAGATTGACTTGAACTGTTCCTGGGAGACCCTATGTACGAAAAAGGCTGAGGAACTATACTACGAACAGATAAGTAACAACAGAACAACAACGATCACCAGAATGAGGACGAGGCACTTCAGATTCATGAAGATCTTGCCAGACGGAACAAGAATATACCCATAATGCAGGCACTATCGTGTCCGGGCATGCAGCTAAATACTGTATTTCTTTAACTGCGCTTTAAATCACTGCAACCTTCCATCACTGCAGCACTCTTCAAGATTGACTTGAACTATTCCTGGGAGACCCTATGTACGAAAAAGGCTGAGGAACTATACTACGAACAGATAAGTAACAACAACGATCACCAGAATGAGGACGAGGCACTTCAGATTCACGAAGATCTTGCCAGACGGATCAAGAATATACCCATAATGGAGGCACTATCGTGTCCGGGCATGCAGCTAAATACTGTACATTTCTTTAACTGCGCTTTAAATCACTGCAACCTTCCATCACTGCAGCACTCTTCAAGATTGACTTGAACTATTCCTGGGAGACCCTATGTACGAAAAAGGCTGAGGAACTATACTACGAACAGATAAGTAACAACAACGATCACCAGAATGAGGACGAGGCACTTCAGATTCAAGAAGATCTTGCCAGACGGATAAAGAATATTCTCATAATGCAGGCACAATCGTGTCCTGGCAATCACTGAAGCACTCTTCAAGGTTGACATGAAATGTTACTGGGAGACCCTCTGTACGAACAAGGCTGTGGATGTGGCCTGTGCAGTGCTCCACTCTTTTGGAACCATTTAAATGTGCCATATCACCTCTCTCTAATTATAATTTTCTTTTCTTTTCCATTTTTGCACTGGTTACACGAAAACATCAACAGTAGAATTCATATGACATTCGTTCGCAGTCTCCTTGAGGATATATTACTATGCCGACCATAAACGCATATTTGTCTTAAAATACCTTTTGACCAAGAAGTTATGATGCGTTAATCCCATACAATGATCGCAGGTTCAAAACAGGAAACTTTAAATAATTGACAAACGTATAAGGTGATGCAAAAAAGTCAACTTGACTTTTCCAGAATTTTTTTGTATTTATAATTCTGAACAATCCTGATGCTTCTTTCGTATATCAAATATAACAAATGAAAGATAACTAAAGGTATTTCTTTTAACAAAACGCTATGCATTAATAAATATAAAGAAATAACTAAAATTATTATAAAATTTGGTTGCATTAATATTTGTTGCTCAAGAAAAGTTTATTTAGTGTTTACATGTAAAATTGATACCTATCGCATTATAATAGTAATTTGTTTGTTTCTGAAGTAATAAATAAGCATTTGATTAAAATTGAAAAGTAAAATACTAATTCAAAAAGTAAAAACGTTGTTATGATAAAAAAAAACTGTAACGTCTAAAAACATATAGATACGAGGGTCTTGAACCCGTATCTGTACATTTATGGTCCAAAAGTTCATTTAAAAGTCTTTGAAATGCATTGTTTTCTTTAAGAAATATATTTAGCTCTGTTATTCTTGGCCGCTCTGCTTTCTAACTGTAATTTAAGTGATTACAACGCCTTTATTATAAATACTTAAAAAAAAACTCTTTTGAAACGTCGGACATCCTAGATCAATCATATATCAACCAAACTTCTCAAATGAAATGTAATTTTTTTCATTGAAAACCACACTGAATGTTGTTAAGAACTTTTTGAAAACTATTACGTTGAATATTTTTTTTTGTCATTTGTAAGTTGAATCATGTGGGAATTAAAGAAAATTCATGTTGGATAGTGATAAATGTTTAACCGTGACTTTTTTTCTTTTCCTTTTTAAAAATAGAGGAGATAAAGTTCGTCGCTATCTCATTTATATGAAAAAATTAAGTTTTAGCTACAAATAAAACAAAGCCAGAAAACAAAGGCTTCAAACCATTTTTATTTCACTTGCTATTGATTAACACTTTCGTTGCATTAGTGTGTGTTTCCTCGTAACATATCATATGAATAGCATTATCGAATCCCTAGTCATTGATAAGTTAAGGCATCACCCTCAGCGAAAGTAATAAAAGGTTTTTAAGAAAGGTGTTATTTTTAAAACAAACGTTTTGAGTAGATTTCCCACAGATGAATTTTCAAGAATTTTTCATTTTTTTATGAAAGCTACAACAAATGTTTTGAACAACCAACAGAACAACAAGAAGTTGACATTTAAAAAATTTAATGACTAAAATATGCTTAGCACAAACTCCTTTTAAAATACAAACAAAAGTGCTTCCAGTAAACAAATGACAACTTAAGCTGTTGCCATCAACGACTTAAAACAAAACCCATTAAAAACAGATTATCACTATAAATTTAAGTCATTATAAAGAATTCTACCTCTTGCCATTCTCGATTGTAAATTTTTTATTGCGACTAAAATTAACATAATTTTATGTAATATGTTTAATTACTGCTTTCTGTCATGATAATAGTTCTTGAAAGAAAAACATACAAGAAATTGTCAGAGTTCACAGTAAATCGCCTACATTTTACTGTAGGAGGAATTACATATGTTGTGGCTGCGTTATTATGTCGTACGTTAGGATGAGATCTGTAAAAGAAATGCATGTCATTACTAATTACTTTATTGGTACAAAAATTTGAGTTTGCATGTACAGAAATCAATAGAAAATCTAACGAAATATTGTATACACTAAATCGATAAGTTAGGCTTTTGGTAGGATAAAATACTTAGAACGATCATTCTGCCGTGGGCTGGTAAACTGCAGTAACTTCCATAATGATTTGGACCATTGTGGAAAGCACTCAATTGGTCTAAAAATGAAGAAAACATACTGAATTTTTTTATAATTCGGATAAAAAATGGTTCAACTCATTGTTGCGATTACTGCAGCCTACCTGCCTACGGCTTCTTATAATATTTCAATAGGCGCGTTTACATGAGCCATCGAATCCATGGAATTCCAAAATCCACATTAGGGGAAAAAAGGGATAGAGCATCATTTCTAACCCAAATAGTAGTCTGTGAACGAATCCGTGGTATTAAACATCAAACACTCCTTCATTGGAGGGTTTGCGATTTGCGAAACCTCCCAATGAACCGCAATTCCGGTTCTGTCTGGGAGAAAATCTCCAAAGGGAAAAATTGCTGAGTTTGCTCTTCAATCCATGGATTCGATGGCTCATGTAACACGCCTATTGTAAACATTCCTTAAAACGGAAATATTGTACCCTCTGTATGTGCGTTGAGCCACTAAGAAAAAGGAATTACAATATCATTGTCAATTTATGGAATTATTGAACTTTCGTTAATTTCACATTACAAAAAAATCCATTGCAGCTCCCGTAATCAAAGTAAATCTAACTCCCACACATGTTATAATTTTCAAGCACATGTGCGGCAGCCACGACCAAGTTTGAATTTACCAATTGGTAAAAAAGAACAAGATCATCGTCTAAAAAATAATGTTCCTGAGTTTCAATAATAAGTATCGCATTACAAAATAACGTTAGTTGAAGAATTGAACAAAATTAATTAACGTCATTTGGAAAAAGAATTTCTTCGTGTAAGGGCCTACTTCAAAGACCATAGTCCGTTGGCCGGGCCGTTTATATGCAGATATTCTCGACATTTTCCCATTTATAGCTTGGGGAAATCCTTAGAGTTCTGACTATGTTAATTTTAGATTAATTTAGTTATAGATTCATTTCATAAATGAGACCTAATTTTACATGTTAGCATGTATTAACCAATAACGACACTTTAATACTGTTTATTCCTTTTGTTTGATGATGTCTTTTTTGTTACTTTTTAAATTTTATTGAAAAATTGTTCGGTGTAGTTGGGTTCTGAAGGTGATATTTTGTTTAATGTTGTTGTATGTTGATGAAAAGTTTTGCTTCTATTTATGAGCGATGAATATTACATATTTATTCTTCGAAATATAAGTAAATTTAGCAAACGAGGATTAATAGTTATCTAAACTTCCCAAAGAAAAAAAATTAGCCAAATTTAGCTTGCAAATGTACTATAGTAGAATTAAATGTGCTTTTTTCCCCTGTTGAGCATACATGTTATTGGAAGCGGGCTAATTGAAGGATTCTGTTACAAACCTGCTTCTTTAATCTACATTTTTCACACAGGCATTCTATGTGAAGAATCTTAACGTTCGTGGATGATATTACTTACACGAACCGTCCTGCAAGTCCACAGTGCAGGTACATTCGCTTCTCCTGTTTCGTTTATTGATGCATAAATACTTCATCAAAGGTGCATCACAACTATGGAAACATGCGGCAAGCTTTTCGCTGGGGCAATAGGGATCAATTGGGTCAGCTGAAAAAAGAAATCATCATTATGTAGGCACAAAAACAAGCGCTGCTCTTAAAAATCGACATCTATCGTACGTACAGCTATGATATAACGACCGGTCATAGCCCACATTTGACGACCATGGAAATTTAACGCAGGGTTGCTATACTTATCGAATTGTATGAAATATGAAATGAAATGTTTACAGCGTTTGGGATTTTTCGATGCTTGGCAACGTAACGCAAATCGCCGTAGCGAGACCTTATTATAATGGTAATATTTCTTATGATAACACGCCCTCCAAACAGCGATTTCATTGGCTGTTTTGCTTTCTTTGACAAAGTGTTGAAACAAGCCCATTAACTTATTTAAATATAAGCGTACAAATAAAAATATAGTTCTTAAGACAAGACTTTTTTTAATTTTCCATTTTATAACGAGCCGTTTTTACACCCAATATTTGTGTTGCCTGAATTACTGTAACAGTTTTACCTCATAGGAATCCAATCGAATCATCCAATGACTCATAGGAATCATAGGAATTATTAAAAAAAAAATATTAAAATTTAACCTCATAGGAATCCAATCCTCAAAATGACCAATATAGATGAAATTATTTTATTTCTTTCCATGCAAGCTTTCCTTAACACATATGTTTTGAACAACCAATAGCACAGCAAGAATTTGGAATTAAAAAAAATTAATGCGTAGCATATTCTTATAGAAAACTCATTTTCGAATAACAAAACAAAAGTAATTCCAGGCAACAAATGAAGAGCTTAGAGGAAGAACGTGCTACGTTACATTTTTGAAAATATTAAGATTTTTATGTCAATGATGAACATATTACTAACTTCTTTCACCATAAAGAGTTTCTTCATTTTCGCAAACTTCAAGTTTATTTTATTTTTTACGGTTTGCAAGTAACGGGGTTTTTCAACAGATCTGAGTGCAAACGAAAAACTTAAAAGGTTTATTTTACTCGTTTTCACCTTTTGGTCACTTAGCACGTTCTTCCACTAAGCTCTTCAAATGACCGTTGAAATGTTACCCTCTACGGCGTGAAACAACCCCGTTATTATAACAGTTTTACCTAATTAATAAATAGTATATCAATTATAACCAGTGGTGAACGTGAGAATAAATAAGTGGGGGGGGGGATGCCTTCAATTAGAATGCCATGCCCAATCCTCTTTTCTATAGATTATGGATTTGAGATAGTGTAGACCATGGGTTCCCAACAAAATTTTCACGAGGACCCCTCATCAGGCCGCTATTGTGACAAGGACCCCCCATTAAATCCCAATCCGAAAATTAAAAAGTGAGACCCAAATTTAGTAGAGTCTGTTTTATATGTTATGCGTTTTTTACAGTTAGAGCAACATAATACATTCAGTTCTTCAGTTCAGTTCAATTTCAGTTCTTAATGAGATGAGTTAAATCTGTCCTTTGAGCCCATCATTTCTGAAATATTAAATTTCAATCTTGAAACTTTCACTCTGAAATCTGACCGCATGTCGAGCCGATTCTTATTTTTTTTTATGAAATACGTGGAAGAAAATGCTTGCTCACCCCGATATGTGGTTGCAAATGAAAGGGTATTTGAAATTTCCCTGTCTCCAAGTTTCTTGTTGTCCTTGCTCACTGATGCCCAGAAGTCAGTATTTTTATCACCGATGAAAATTTTTTCATCGTACCTCAGCTGGACAGATCCACAAGTTGATTTTTCTTTTCTTCAGTGAGGACCTGGATTTTGCGGTTGTTCTTAACAGCTGAAGGGATTTTGAATCTATTTGTCGTCAGGGTCAGTTTCAGGAAAATACTCTCTAAGGTGGCTAGGCCGCGTATAGGTGCTCGGCTACATTGATCTTGATCTGGTCAGGCAAACCCTCCTCTGATGACTCCAAAAATTGTTTTAAAGTAAAATGTTAGAGTGACTTGCTTTGTATCCTTGACACCCTGATCTGACATTTTTTGACTATAAGAGCATTAATTATATCCTCAACTTCAAACACATAGACTTTTTTTCCTTGTAATCTCAAGTTTAACACATTCTAAAACACATTCAAACCAAAAGTGTTCGAACACATCAGCTAAGTACGCAACTGAGAAAAGCCAAGAGAAGTTAGTGAGAAAATGCATGTACTGTTTCTGTGTCAAGAAGGAAAAGACGAATCTCGTGTCGAACTTAAAAAAAAAAATCTTGACTATCTCCTACCTCGAGAAAAGCCATCTTCAGGCATGCATCAGAACTACTGCCTTTATCTAATTTAGTTTTGCGTTCGAATCTGCTCATCCAGGAAGCGGTCAAATCAGAAAATCTGTTATCATACGAAAGATATTAAAAATATTTTTTTATTCTAATTGCACCTTGCGGACCCCTCTTGCGTAGCTCGCGGACCCCTGGGGGTCCGCGGACCACCTGTTGGGAACCACTGGTGTAGACTAACCAGTGAATGAACGCTTAAGACGTCACGTTCGCCAGTG
The DNA here is from genome assembly GCA_023701765.1 of Hylyphantes graminicola. Lineage (NCBI taxonomy): Eukaryota > Metazoa > Arthropoda > Arachnida > Araneae > Linyphiidae > Hylyphantes > Hylyphantes graminicola. Next base: position 24,251,878 of record CM043113.1, on the reverse strand, counting down.
AATGAACACCAGGATATAATGACCAGGACAACCAACCCTTGTCAGATAGCTTCCTACTACATGGGAGGAAGTCAGTGTTGCCAATCCATATAGTGGAATGATTTTCAATCCTTATTTTTTTAAAATTATATTTACAAAATGTTCATTCGCTGGGGCCTGTTCACTCACTGGTCAGTCTACCCTACAAGAAGTGGGGGAGATGGATAGCCATTTTCTTAAGTGGGGTGACGCGTCAACCCGCGTCTTCCCCAATTGCAGCACTGATTATAACTTAATACGTCATCGATACGTAACAATTAAATAAAAATTTTAAAAAAATACTTACGTAACCTATCACAATAGCAAAGAGGTTCCTGTCCTCTCATTCTACACTCAAAGTTACTTTGGTTGCAGGCATCTTTGCAGTGCAGGGTTGTATTTTTGGGACACAAAGTAGCATTCCGGTTTACTTTGAACAAAAAAAAATTGAGTTCTATTAGTTACAAATAATGTGTGAATATCGAAAATATCTGTTAGGCACGAATATTTTCTGTAATGCTTTGCTACGGGAAAATTCTGTCAGCATGTTTTGTTCCTAGTATTATAGATATTTTATGGCAACATTGCGGCCAGAAATTTTCTGCAATGTAACAGTTTTTTTTTACAGTGTTGTAATATTATTACAAAATAGGGATGTTTTTTAATCGTATTTCCAATCGTTTTGTTTAATATATATAAATATTTAAGAAGAAAAATTTAATATCGTCGTAAAAAATGAATTATTCCATTACAATTGAGAAATAAAACAAGTTATGAGTTTTAATCACATAATCAATTATCTATACCAACAGACCCTCATATATTTTCACAAGTAATATCGTGTAAAAAACTTAAAAACCGCATAAAAGATTCTAAGCTATTAACTGAATGTTGAGGAATTATAACCAATTTGCATATTCAATTGAGCGTCTAGCAAAACATACTCAAGTTCTCATCCAAAATGAGCAACTTCCCTTTTAAACGTTAAGAGACTTCGTACTTTCTTGTGACACCTTGCTTTAAGACGGTTAAAGGCGATTTATGGACACAGAAACTATTAATGTTTCAACTCTTTGGAAATATTAACTTTAAATTTTAGTCATTAAATTTCATCTATTTGAGTATGTATATGAAGTAAACTTACTGTCATGGCAACTTCTACTTTCTTTCGGATCAGCGCATATCCTTCTAAGAGATACTTTTCCTATAAAAGAAAAAGTCAAACCAGCAATTTGCAAACCATAAATAAAATTCAAATTTCAGTTTAGTGCATTTACGTAATTACTCAATTAGTTGGTTAAGAAACTAATTACTTCTAGTTAGGCAAGCAATTCAATTGTAATTAAGATTTCGAATGAAATTAATTCTAAATGACACTAATTTCTTATAGTAACTTCAATTAAAAAAAACTTGCTATAATACTTCCATTCAATGATTTCCATAAAATAAAATTTTCCAAACTTACCGAAATGTAAGTTTAAAAATAAGTTCAAATACTCAACAACAAAAACTGCCCTTTGAAGTTCGCCGAAACAGAGTAAAGTAATAGTGACTTGGCTCGAAATTTATTTAGCGTATCCCCTTTCAGAAATATCCTTATAAATTTATTGTATCAAAAAGAATAAAATATTTCTAAAAAGTTACTTACCAGTTATAGCAATTATCAGCAGTATAGGAAATAAAATTTTCAAAAACATCGTTAGATTCTGAAAAAATTTATACATATGATTTATTGAAAGCTATCCGTTTTATAAAAGCTAAACTTCGTTAAAATAAGTTTAAAAATAAGCTCTAAATCAAGATAACAAAACAAAAATATAGTATTTTTTGTAAAGTTTTAAAATTAGTTATAAGCTAAACGGGGGCGGGGTTATAAAACTTTTCATGTCAATGGTTTGTGTAAAGTAAATAAGTAGATTAAAATTTCTTTTCAAATCGAGAAACATTAAATTCCCAAAGTTTCATTAAATAAATATCTTTTATTTACTTTTATTGTGTTATTAAAAAATCACTATATGGAAGCTTAACCGGTAAAAAGGCATATTTGAAAATAAATTTTAAGGAGTTATGCCACACCGACATTATTTCATGATAATGGCTAAATCTGTGATAACTTTTCATATAGAAACGTTTTGAATTTTCGATGCAAATTTAACTATATTATTTTCTTTTTATATGAGACCGAAAAGGTCTCGCAATTTCTAGAATTAAATGTGTTATTTTTTTAATTTATAAATAGTATCGATGTACAATTTTAAGTGATTTTCACAGAATTGACTGTAAAAACAGATAGTGTAGTATTTTAGTCTAATTTTTTGCGATGCATTATAATTTTTAGAGGGTTTCAAAAACTGTAATAGCTCCAAAAATGAGAAAAATAAATTTTATTAAAATAAATTTGATTCCACAACGTCAAGAAATCTATTTCTGCAACCAAAAATATTAATGCAGAACAGGGTGATTGACTTTATTCCTTTATTCAAGTAGACACATAATGAGTTTTTTTTTTGGCACAAAATAATACACTTTAATTGCTATTAAAATAATTTAAATTATAGAATTTAGTACCTTAAATTAATATAAAATTTAGTAAACATTTAATTTTTTATACATTAATTGCAATTTTATATTATATAGAGATATTTGCTTCAAGAAAAATTTAATGTTTGTTAATTTGATATTTATTGACGTAATACCATTTTATTTATGTTTTTAAATCAAAGAATAATTGTTTAATTAGAACTAAAAAAGCTAAAATTTAAATTCAAAATCTAATAGTGATTATGATAAAAAAAAACTATACCTTCTAAATGGCTCCCTTTTGAAATTTTATTCACTCAAATTTTAAAGTATGGCAGCTATATAAACGATCGGCCTTTGTTTTGACAATTGTATTTTATTGAAAACTATAATAGATCAATCCGTTGTCCTATCAAATATTTTGATTAATAACATCAAAACGGAGTAGTAACCATATTCATAGCAATGTCAAAATCGCATAATTTGACAAACATCATATTGCACCCAGCGGGGAAAAGTGGCGCATTAAATTTTTTTTTGTATATATCGCTAAGTTAAGCTTTTCTATTGCATTTTATTATTATAGAAAAACAATGTACCTGCAAATTGGGTTGTTTTAGGTGACGACATTTCTTTCAGATTTTATTCTTGCATTTCCCGCGATCCGTGCTCTTATTGGTAATCTGTTCCCATGTGACATGAATTCACGAATCTAGGTTCGAGAAAATATTTTCATTCATCAATTTGGTTGCCACTCCATACCTGAAACACGCCCCGCGGAGGTTCCCGGTAACCAGTGTTGGGCAAAGTTTAAGTGCAAGAACAATTAAAGATTAACTATAAATTAGTGGTAAATGTAACCACGTGAACTAAAAATTCATCAATTGTAACTGTGAAATATTACAATTAAAAATTCTTTAATTGTGAACTGAACACAATTAAATAATTTTTAATTGTAACAATTAACAATTAATCAATTTTCAATTGTTTTGTTAGTTTCAATTAAAAACAACAATTAACCACTTTTTTATTCGTCTTAAGTCTAAGACTTACATCGTAATTTTCCTAAATGTTTATACTCATTTCATTAAAGATAATTGTTAGTTTTAATTGTTTCATAAAACAAAAAATAGTTAATTGCAATTATTTTAATTATGAGCTGCAATTAAAAACGTCAATTAAACTAATTTGTTGCAAGGTGCAATTAAAAATTTAATTACGGTTTAATTTAATTGTAATTAATTTAATTGCAAATCCTTTTTTAGTCATTTAACAAGGTAATTTACAAATTAATTGAATTAATGGCCCACACTGCCTGTAACCTATATTTTATACCAATTAACTTAATATTTGTTTCAATCATCAGACATTCGAATTTCGAATATTTAAGTATTTTTTCTCGAAAAGCTATATTTGGCAGATGTGCCACTCTTCCCCTCACGGTTCTACAATTGTTATCCTAAAACTTTTAACTGTTTTTAATTTTTTTCATTTCGTTAGGTAGCATTGTACTATTGCTCCAATAAATGAATTTACTTTCGTATCGATGACAAACTATTATTCATTGAAATGTCAAAATGGTCTGGTGATTGGCAGTTCTAAAATTGACCATTTTTTTCCTCTCCATAAGCATTTTTTATTTGACGAAGGGCTTGCATGCAAACACTGCCGATAATTTCCACAAAAACTTACTGCTTATAAATCGGATAACGATGTGGCAAAAATAAAATTAAATTGTATGATTTATATATTATTGTTATGCTCAAGAAATAATGGAGAGAAAATCAATGGTTTTTCTAATTTTTTTAAATATATATTTTAAATATTTATATAAACCATCAAATAGCAAAATATATGAATTAGATATAATTGCTGAAACAGTGACTGTACAAAGATTTGAATATTTAAACTTGTTCAGGATATATGTCTGGCGCCACTTTGGTATTGGAAATAGCACTAAATTACTTACTAACTATATACAGAACAAAAAATCATACAATTACAGAAAAATGCTTTTTGTTTGTTTAAAGTTGTCGAATATGTTTTTTAAGTGTTTTCAACTGCGTAAAGAAACTACGAACGAACAAGCATTTATGTAAATTGCTTGTGGGGGCTGGGGAGCCCAGTCGGTTAGGCATTCATTCCTATAATGAGGAAGGTCCCCAGGATCGGATCCAGGCATCGCCAAAATAACTAACGACATATAAACGGTCCATGCAGCCAAAATGTCCGACAAATAATACCCCGTGTGGAATATATAGTTTTTACACAGCACACTCCTTTCCAACCTAAGTTGGGTAAATAGAAATATGCTATGGAGAATATCTTTCCGCGCATGTAAAGAGTTCCATACATTATTTGTGAATCCATCCAGAAAACATGATTAAAACATTAATTTCGTTTAAGGTCTAACCAATTCGAATATTATTTGAGAAAATTTGACAATTTTATCAGAATGAAAAGAGTATTTTTGGTTACATTGTATTCAGATCATTTTGTATGTAAATGTTACCTTTACAGGAATTTCCAACTAACGGACCAATCACGCTTTATCTTCTGCCCTTTTACTCTTTGTTTTTACCCAAGTTAGGTTTTCAAGGAGTGTATATATATGATCTTTCTTTCGGATGTGTTGCAGGTGGAGCTGATCCTGCAGGGCGATGACGTGACCCACCAGATGTGGCGCATGTACTCGGTGTTCGAGGAGATCTTCGGCCGCCAGACCATGACCACCTCGTCCAACCAGCCCCTCAAGCACGTGGTGGTCGGCGCCGACAGGCTCAAGAACAACAGCCCGAAGAAGGCCCCTCCTAGTCCACTGGCCTCGTCTTCCGCACTCACCAAAGCCACGACCAGCCCAGTCACCACGGCGGCAGGTGAACTATTACTTACACATTAAAAAAACAAGCATTCTTTTGCTATGTCCTCACTACGACAATAAAAACTGACAAGAAATGCACGCGCATGGAAATGCATGTTCAATTTATACAGCCATGCGCGCGCACCTACCTCGAATGGTACAAATTGTATATGCATTTCCATGCGCGCGCGTTTCTTGTCAGTTTTTATTGTCGCAATGTGGACATGGCATTAAAAATACAATCGACATACACAGTGGATATCTGCCGTGGACAGGTACACTGAAGTAACTAGCGCAATACCTGGACCAATGTTTCAAGCACTCACTTGAAGGACTTAGTGGAAGAACATGTTAAGTGACAAAAAGGTGAAATTGAGGAAATGTGCTCGTTTGCCTTTCGATACGTTAAAAACGCCCCTTACAAAAGGTAAAAATTTTACTTAAATTAAAGTTTATGAAAAGGGGGAATCTTAAACTTTAATTTAAGTATAATTTTTTAGAGGATGGAACAATCTGTTCATTAACACAAAAATCTCAATTCTTAAAAAATGTCACTTATCACATTCTTCCACTAAGCTCTTCAATTACTCTAACCTATAAGAAAAAACAACGAACAAGCCTAATTATTTCAGATAAAAATTCCAATTAAAAGTTGAGGTAAACTGCAGTAACCTCAACTATAATTTTGCCATTTTTCTCTGAAATAATTAGTATTTTTCAGTATGTTTTCTTATAGGTTAGAGCAGCGGTTCCCAACCTTTTCTGTAACATCGCCCCCTTCTTTAAATTGACCAACACATATCGCCCCCTTTAATTTTTATAATTTGTCCAATAATAATTTGAGTAAAAGTGTAACTAATAAAGCAATTTTATAATTTCAAACACTTACTGCTTACTACCATATATAAAAACAACCAAAGAAGCTTTATCCGGTTACTCTTAAATAAAAAAGTGTTTATTTTTTCTATTTTTATTTAGATTTTTTCAAAGAATGAAAGTGAAATAATTAACTAAGATCTTTAAACTCAATTCTGGAAAATTTAAGAGAGTTGACAATAAAAATTAAAGAAAATAATTGAATGTTGAAAACTTTTTTATTCTATATCTTTTTTCAAGTTTATGTGCAAGCCTTTGAGGCAAATGTCCAATTAATTTTTTTTTTGTTTAGTGAGGAGCTGGATAACAGAACTAACCCTTTTTTAACTAAATATATTGACGGAACGAGATGAGAAGTAGTTGAACTTTTTACCACAGTTAAGGATCAGTGTAAATAAGTTTTACGCAGGCTAACTCTCTGCCTGAAATGAGTCTCGCCTCACAGTCATACTTCAGATCTACAAACTCTGTCTGCAAAAAGTTATCAGGGTTATCCACAGCCCACAGATTCAAAAGAGAATGGATCAACAATAGAATTAGGAATTTCTAACTTGGTCAAATCCTCAAATCTTAAGAATGTCATTTTGAAACTTGTCACAGTGATAAAAAAAAAATAAGTAGGGTTTTACTGGTTTTGGTACCGTAAATTTTAATTTCCCCCCTTTGAATACTCATCGCCCCCAAACTATTTATTGCCCCCTTGATAACACAAATCGCCCACTTGGGGGCGATCGCCCCCAGGTTGGGAACCACTGGGTTAGAGTAATTGAGTGCTTGCAACAATGGTCCAAGTCATTAGGCTGGTTACTGCAGTTTACCTGACCACGACAGTGTAGATGGGATTCAAGTACTCTGGTTTGGATGTCTAACTGTTTTTAAATGATATTTCTTATTTTATGTACTATTTTAATCATTTAATTTGAAAACCCTAGTGTTTGGCCAGTATGGTTTTTGATGCCCATATGACTTTTGAACCCAAACATCCATCCACCAAAATACAGCTTCATATAGGTTACAGTCTTAGTTTTTTTATGTTGCTATGCACCTAATAAGCATGAAATTGGTAAACAACCAAGTTCAACTTTAATAAATCTGTATCAGTATGGCAAGTAACTAGCGCAGTTACTAGCACAATGACCTGGACCATGGATGCAAGCACTCAATTGAAAAAAAAAATCCTAAAAAACCCAAATGTGGCTACCATTTTTTTCACTCTGGTAGCCACTGGCTACAATTAAAAATTCCCAGTCTAGAGCATTATTTAAAAGAGCGCGCCATAGTTCAGCGCAGATTGTATAACAAACAGTTATTAGACAAGAGCGTCTTGACATTGATCTGTTCTTTGGAGAAGGTGAGTTGAAGTACATCTATTTGAATACGTCTCTTCCGACGTTTTACTTTTAGAACGCATCTTTAAATCACTTCTGTATGAAAAGAATTTAAGTTTTTTCGTGCTTAAAATATATCTTTTCTAATAAAACGTGGTGGAAGATCACTGTTCTTTGAGTTTTGCCCGAAATCAATACCTCTGGGGGTGACAAGTCAATTCTGGGGATCCTCTAGTTTTAATCTGTCTTTAAAAACTAGATGGACCCACTTGTGTGTGTTGTGTCTGTCTTACTTGACGAAGGTTTATTTAAGCGGGTCTCTGACCAAGCACACAATCTTGAATATATATGTCTACCATTTGCCCAGTTAGAGTACATTACTTCCGCAACGTAAGAGAAACTAGCAGATTTATTGCCGTTCTCGAAAAATAATTAGCGCTGAAGCCATTATTTAAGCTTTATTCCACGCCCTGTATACAAAAAGAACACGAGCCACTTTCACAAAAGACTTATTGGTAGGTTGATACATTAACTACACTCTTAAAACAAAAGAGTGAAATCCACTCAAGTTGGAGAAGTGCATTTTCGACACCCTAAAGGCATGCATATTTTCTCAGACTGAGTTAAAATCACTCGTTTGGAGTGATCCTGTCGGAGGTTTAACACACAAAGGATCCACTCCAAAAGGAGAAGTGCATTTTCCAGTCTGGAGGAGTGAAATCCACTCAGACTGAGGTAAATTGGGAGTGTTTGTTTTAAGAATGTAAACATCTAATCGGTCCTTGTGAAAGTGGCTAGTATCTACTCAGAGACAGGCATTAATCAATTAACCTGTCGAAAATTAAATACACTTCAACTTGAACATCTATTCCAACTTTACTGTGTGCATTAGACATAATGATAATAAGAGAGATTTCTATTTAAATAAACAGAAGAATGAGAGACGACTTGTTCTTCAGTTTAAAAAATAATTACTGGTAATTCGTTGTGTTTTACAATTTTTTTGGTTACTCACAATCATTTAACGACAAATAATAATAATTTAAAAGGAGATAAAAGAGAAGCGAAAATGTGTGCAAGTATCGCTAACAAAGGTGTTCTCTTGCTGGGTAGGTTATTAGTACGTAATTTGATTCATAGATGGCAGCAGCATATACTTTTTATATGGTTTAGAATGTCGGTTCGTAATCTGTTTTAAAAGAGAGTCATGATAAAACATTTCTTTTTAAAACCGCATATCGTAAGGGGGGGGGGGGGGCGTGTAATGATAACGTTTAATATCGTAGGGGAGCAGGGGGGTCAAAAATTTGTGCAAAATTGATAACGTTGTATGTACATAGTCCCTGAACCTATTATTTAACTGTGTCATAATATCATAAGCCTTTATATTGCTTTCACTTAACTTGGTTGAATGCTGTTGACAAACATTTATTGAAGTATTTACATTTGAAACACACCCATGTACATTTAATTGCTTACTAAAAACTTAAGAAGCTTAACCGCAGGTAAAAAATATTTCAGATTCCTTTATTTAACTATAACTATGTTTTTATGAATTGTAAATTTTGTTATTGGTCAATTCTAATTACTAATTGTACGATAAATTATGCATTGCCATTCTATGCTAACTTGTAATGTAATGTAATGTAAATGCGCCCTCTAGAAGGGGGAGTGTAGGCTCTTCGGCCCATTACTCAACTCGCCAGAGGGACAGTCACAGAAGACACACAAAGAAAGGACGACACAAACACATAGACAAATAACAACATTTATTGACATATACAAATATCCATGCCTGACCGGGATTCGAACCCGACCTCAGCAGCTCCAAAGGCCAGCACGCTAACCGTTCAGCCACCGAGGCGGCTTCTATGCTAACTTACTTATATTCTAAACATTAACATTTTAAGCGCTGAAATGAAGGATCGCTACAATCCTTCATAACGATAAAATTATCTCGAATGAAAATGCTAATTCTTGAAAGCAATAATTGCTAGAATGCACAAATAGCTTATAATAAAGGCGCTGCTGGACATCCATTACTCTTTCTCAAAGAATGGAATGATGTCTGTGAAAAGCATATGCAACTGCATATTCGAATAGCTGTATTTAAGAGGGGGCCAAGTCAGCAGAGAGATATCCATACGCCCTTTTCTTTCATTAAAATGTTGAAGTAAAGAAGGGTAGGGGAAATTCCCCTATGGATTTGACTAATTTTTACAAAGCTATTCATTTGAGGTGTGTATTTGTCTCAATAGATCAATAACATTTCCTAATACCTTCAGATTAGTGCTTCTGTCATTTTGTGCGTTTTGACGATTTATTTACCCAGAAGCTATACTCGCCGCCAACCAAATAACAGACGGAAGGGATGGCAGTTTTTTAGAAGAAACCGGTGATTCAAAAACCGTGTGTTTCAGTGTTGCCGAACCTTAAAAACCAGTTTTATTAAACCGGTTTTCAACTAAGCCAGTTTTTCAATGGGAAAAAAAAAACGGTATTCCTGGGTTTTTTTTTTAGTCTTTTCAGTTTTTTATTAATTTATTTAAAAAAATCAATTAATTTTTAAACTTTACTTTCGAATAAAAAAACAATTAACACAGTCAATTGTAAATGTTTAAAGTGTTTTGTTGGAAACTAAGTTCTTGGTTTCTCTCTTCCTAAATCTTACTTTCTTAAATTATAAAGTTCCTTTTCTTATTCCGGTTTTCCCATCGTTTTGAGTATTTTTATTAAGCTTTGAATTATTTCACCTCTATTTCCTTTTTTAAAAAAAGTATTTCCTCCCATTTTCTATATATGCCGTTCGCAAAGTGCAAAACTAAATTAAAAATATATATATATAAAAAAGGAAAATTATAAATTTAAAAAAAAAATGCTAAGGTGGTTTTTGAGAAAAAACCTATTTCCGGTTTTTAGACGGTTTTCCCCGCATAAATCCGGCTTCCGGTTTATACCGGCCTCATGGAAAAAAAAACGTTTTTTCAGTCAAAACCGAGGGCAAAAAAAACCGGTTTCGGTTTTCCATCCCTAAAGTGTTTCAAATAAGGGTGGCTGGAACTATAGGCAACGATTAAAATGCGTATACCCGACAATAACAACAGAGAGTAGTGCGAGTAGAAATTGACTGATAGTAATTAAGTGGATTTTAATGAAGGGCTACTGGGTGTGCATATTGCAATCCGGTCTCTCAGATAAAAACAAATCCGCATAATGAATACAAATTTATGTAATATTCTACAAATCTATCATTACGCGAAACGTATTTTTTTGTGTGTCAAGAAAATGTGTTATGATCGGAAATTGTTATCGATTGTTAGTGGTCGTTAATTAAGCCCTGTAAAAATAATGTAAGATGTTGTCCATTCCATTTCTGAACTATCCTCAAATGCAGATAAATTTCTGATTTCTTTTTCTGTTTCCTTCAGGTCAAGTTCCAAGTTCGACGACTGTTTGCACCACACCAAAGGACCCAAAGGAAGCACTGCCTGAGGAAGAACAAGCATCAGCTTCGTCACCACAGAATAAGGTAGTCATAAATTTGAAATGCACTTAGGGTCACTGGTTGTTGTTGTTGTCGTGTGACCAGTGCAATAATAATAATAAACCCCAAAAAACAATAATAATAAAAAATAGACAATTATAAGTAGAGGCAGGTGGGATAGAACAGTCAGGTAGTTCCAAAAGCGTGGAGCACAGCATTAGCCACATCCGCAGCTTTGTCCGTATAAACGGTTTCTTATCTCCACCATGGGGCCACTTTCATTTGCCTCACCCTGTATAAGCTTACCTCGGGTCTCTTTGAAACGAAATTTCTATTGAAATATTCTTTATGCCTAAACGTTTACTTCAGGGCTTTTTTACTTTAATTCATATCAAACATGAAGGAATCGTGGTAACAAAATTAAGTCACATTTCGCGGAAGTATGTGTTTTCGTCGTTTGGAAGTATGAATGATTTGTTTGAAATTTGACCAACGGTATTAATTTTTCGAAAAAATAGTTCATCTTAAGTGTAGTAATAATAAATAAAAATATTTACAAAGATGATATGACAGGGATTGCAATTTTAATGTGAATTGACCGAAACATTAAATCAAAGTTATCGTAATCAGAGTAATGGTTTGATTGTGTGTATAGATTATTTATCCTGCAGCCTAGGTAAACTAGTACAATTCAAAAGACAGAAGATTCGCAAAGGGACTTGGTTCGTGGGAGTTGCATTTTTCTAGTCCTTGATTAGTGTCTACATATCATTAATAATGGGCACACAGAGCACCAATCAAGGTGGAGAAAACAAGTTGGGTCTCGCAGACTAAGTCCCTTTCTGTGTGCCTAGCTTAAAAGGCCCTGTATATTGGCCCTACTTAAAAAGACAAGAGTCTCTACAACTTTGGCGGTATAGTGACTTGAATGTGGAGACCGGGGCAACCGCGTACTCTTGTAAACGCACGGCGGACCGTTATTGGCCTGAAAAGCTTAAAAACAGCACGCAATTGCTTCGGTTAAAGAAAAGAAGGCGTTCTAACAATTCGGCAGAACTACTTACTATAGGTTAATTCCATGTAACTGAAGACTTTTTTATTGTAAATCACAAAATAAAAAAATCTTTTAAATTCGATAAACAAATCAAATTAAATAAAACAGGTTATAGTAATTAGCTACAGTAAGCGAGAATTAATATTCCGCTAATTTATTCCTTAATTATCGTTAAAAGTTGTAGCGATAATCACTTTTTAACATACTTAACTAACTATACAGAAAGGGTGATTCTGCAAGGAATTAGCCTAAGTTCTTGTAACTCTGAAGGTACTAGTACGATATTGAGTGACCCTGTTGTTCCCCAAAGGTGCAGAAACTCTCTCTTCCATCTCCGACCCCGTCTCCAAAGTCGAGCGTTCCACCATCATCGTGTAGTAGTCCAGGAGGACCACAGTCATCATCTGAACAGTCACAACCGAAGCAACCCGGACCCTCCAACCCTCTTCTGGACACGATCGGAGCCCTGGCCAACTCGAACCCCGATTCTGATGACTCTGACCTGGATATGGTGTACCAGCAGCTGAGGTACCGGGGAAGACAGCAAAGGAGGCAGGACCAGATGAAGACGCGGACGCACAGGCACCAGCAGGTCAGTTGACAGAAATCAGTTGCAATATATGCAAATAGTCGAGTCCGAAAGGGATACTTAAAATTAAATAGAGGAAAGTTAAGTTAGAGCCTTTAACCATGCACAAGTATAGCCAAATGCCAATTCAAACACCTGTACAAAGAAAGACGGCATGTTGATGTCTAACAAAAAGTATGGCATCGATGCTTCAACGATGTCATCATAACATCGATGCTTCAACGATGTCACCATGACATCGTTACTTCAACAATGTCATCATTTGAATGGCTTATCGATGTAAAACAAAAATCATCACTCTTGAACACGAACACCATATTTCCGAGTACAATTTTTGCCAAGAAAACTTTATTCATTGGCAGATGCTCAGCAACGATTATGTTACACTTTCTCGGTTACGTGGACAGCACTTAATAGCAATTTATTCCGTGCAAATTGATATCAATTTAATGAGAAATTCTCACTATTACAGATCACACATTTAAACTCAAACGCAGAATCGAATCACTCTTTATCACATTACACCACGCTTGGCCTATATATTCTCCAGAATAATTACAGGGCTATATCCATTCCCACAGATAGCCAGCAGCGATCCGGACTCCATAGCAGGCTACGCAGGCTCCAACTCCATAGACAGTGGCTATAAGAGCCTGTGTGCGACGCCCGAAGTGTCCGACACCCTGAGCGCGCCTGAGGTGCGACGTAGTGCCTCAGACGTCAGTGCCTCGGATTCCTCAACAACGTCGGGACGACCCAGGAGTTTAGATGGAAGTGCCAAAGTCAGGATGGGCACAAGAGCCGTCAAGACAAAGAGACAGCCTCAGCCGGTTTCCGCGGCAGCCATGAATGATGTCACCCTTGACCATCTTATGTATCTGAGGCAGTCGCTCAGGAAAGGTAAGTCTAAAAGAAGGAAAATTGTACTGGATATAGCCAAGAATTACTTGCTATGCAAACCCAGAAAGATAAGATGCTACGTCACGTTTTATGGCAAAATAATAAATGACTATGACACTAACACAAAAAGGAACTAAAAAATTAACAATCCGAAAGATTTTCTAAAACCTGTACAAGTTTGAGGAGTTAAGAAAGATTAAACTATTAGCCATTGTAAACCTTAAAGCCGTCCGAAAGTTTTTAAAAGCAAATAGTTAGATCTCAAAGTTTTGCATTTTTATTGTTGTAGCAATTTTCACTCAAGAAGTCCAATTTAACTGTTACAGCACTTTCTGTGTAAGTAGTGGGATATTAGTAGGTTGTTCATTATATGGAATTGATCGTGGAAAAGTGACGAATATTCAAAAAAGTTATGCTTTAGGAGAATGTAGATTCTTACTCTACTGCTAACAAAAGTGGTCTGTATAGCTTGAAGTCACCTAAATCTTATTAGAGACACTAGTTAGTTTGCTCCTAAATCTAAATTATGTATAATAATATCATAAGTTTATCATCTTCTCTTAACATAACCGATAAGATGAAATACACTAGAATTTAAAATTATGCGAATCAATTGGGATTGGTTTTCCCATTTCGGACAATCAAAATTAATTGAATTTTGAACTATTTTTAAAGAACTTCCAATTAAATTAAAAAGGTACGGTTTAACATCGTAATCTTACTGATGTATGTAAGTATGAATGAAGCAGAAACATACGCTTGTATTCTGTCTGAAGACAGACAGTCTGAGTTTGGATGGTTGAAGCTCTACTGTAAAAATCCCTCCTCCTTTTTCCAGATCGTGGGGACCCTCAACGCTCTCCCGCCGACTCTCTCCCCTCATCAGCGACGTCGAGCACTTTCCGAGACAGCGACCTCTCCCCTCGTACCCTCACCGACGAGGAATGGGGCCGCCCCTCCCCACAACTCTTGCGCCCCCTCTCGGCCGGCCCCACATTCCCCCAACAACGAGCAAGCCCCTCCTCATTCCCTCAACAGCACGCAAGTCCCTCCTCATTCCCCCAACAACATGGAAGCCCCTCCTCATTCCCTCAACAACACGGAAGTCCTTCATCATTCCCTCAACAGCATGGAAACCCGTCCTCATTCCCTCAACAGCATGGAAGCCCCTCATCATTCCCTCAACAACACGAGGAGGAGATGCTGGGGAATGCGGAGGAGGAGTTCCTGTTGAGAGGTGCCGAGTACTACGACCTGGAGAGCATCCAGGAGTTCCCGACGTCAGCGGGCAACAACTACGTCACACTGATGGAGGAGAAGACGAGGAGGTTCCAGGTGGTGCAGCAAAGTAAGTTATGGCTCTCTATCTATGCTAACTTAAATACTGGTGGCCGTTTTCAGATGGGGTAATTTAAAACTTTAGGGTATTTAGAAGTAATTCGTATGCTATTTGGTTAAAAGGGCGAAGTCATTAAAACCTCAACAAACCAAGAAGCCAATTTAAAGATAAATACTAAAACTAACATTTGTGTTTTGTGAGGGTTTTTTAAAGAAGTATGGCATCTCTGCCCTTTTGGCATTTTGTACCAACCCCAAACTTTTAAAATAATGCGGTGGTAGGAGCCCTTCTCAACACCGAACCATAAGTCCATAAATTAACATTTATTTTCCAATAAACGTCCAAACCTTCCAGGTTTAAATCAACAATACTTATTCAACAGTCAGGGTCTCTCAATTTTGGTTTTTAAATCATTTCTAGCTTGGGAGAGTAAACAAAGCTACATAATCCTAAACGTATCGCATTGTTCTCAGTTATTATTCATATTTGGATGCGTCTTGAAACATTCGTATTCATTACTTAATGACTATGCACACCATATTCACATTACTTCCTATCATCTACAGCCCCTAGAAGCTCCGAACTCTTGACGGAGCGGCAACTCAGTTCCTTGTACAGAAAACGAAGCAGTTCCACTGACGGTGACTCCGTATATGGCCACCACAGATCCGGCGCCAGGCACTCCGCCAAGGCCCTTGCATCGCGCCAGCACCAACGCCAACACCACGCCACAGACTCCAAGCTGACGGAGGCGGCCATTCGGGTTCTGGAAATGATAGAGGACTTCAGGTAAGAACTTGAGTTGCTAAATATTGGGTGACTTGTACTAATACGCACAACCCGCAGTTGAGTTGGTTTTTCATCGTGAAAGGCGAAATCGGTCTCCGTCATAAGAGACCTAGAACAACTGCTATCGGCCTAATTGCCATCACCGACCAAGGTAAACGCAGATTTCGACTCCCGGCATGGTCACTACAACTCTTTCCATATAGAATCAATATCTAGAGACTCTTTATATTTTAAGATAAAGGTTCGTGGTAACAGGATTAAATAAAATCACGTGATACTTAGCAAGATTGGATGCGAAACTTCCAAAAAAAGCCAACTATTAGACCATTTTGTCGCACGAACTCTTTAAATTTGGTTGAGTTATTACGCACAAGACTGGAACTACTGTGGTACCCATTCATAATAATCATATAGTAAAGAAATTTTTTTAAGTTAATTTTTTTATGACAGATTAACTAGTAGTATGCAAAACCAATACAAATCCCAACATCAAACTTCTTCAATCTTTCCACAGAATGGAAGAAGCCATCACGAGATCGGGAAGGGTCCTCCAGCCCAACCTCCCTCCCGAATATCACCACCACCCCCATGGGGTGCCACCACTCCAGTATCCACCGGAAGTGATGCGCCCGCACCACCCAAGGGCGTACCGGAAGTCGGGCCGTAGCAGACCAGCCTCAACCGGTTCACTGATGGACCAGGATATCGATGTTCGCAGCGTGGCTTCTTCGTCCACGGCTGAGCACCATGTTTACGAGGAGATCATGTACGATTTGGTGTGCGAGAGGGGACAGAGGGGCATGCCGCCCCCGATACCCCCTGGTAAATATCACTAGCAACATAAGAGACATGACCAAGTTTCATATTTTTTTCATATGATACATGTCTTTAAATTGCCGCATTTACAGAAACTTTAAGACCAGTAGTAACTTCAAAATTTTAACTTAAAAGATAAGTATTACATCCTAATAAAAAGAATATTAAAATTGATAACAAATTGTTATGTCACACAAGAATCTAGGAAAATATGGAAAGTCAGTTTTGTAAATGAGGGGTTAGTTTTTAAATTAAATAAAATCCAATAGATGGCAGCAGTGCATTTATTATTTTTCTTTAAAGTTAAATGTCCATTTAACATATTTCTTTGTGACTGTTAATATTCTTTCTGTGTCTGTCCCACTGGACGAAAGCTTATAAGCGGTTCTCTGAACAAGCACACAAGCTGGAATATATATGTAATATACCATACCGTATACCATACTATGGAACATTAACGAATTTTTACAGGCACTCAATTACTCTATCCTTCAAGAAAGTATACTGAAAGACTGATTATTTCAGAGCCAAATAGATCGAATTCATTGTTGTGGTTACTGCAGTTTATCTGCCCACGGCAGATCTAGTATTACTACTTCTTAATCGGGCACCACCTCCGTCATATTCTAACCTCTAAATCCCCCCCCCCATTCCAGGTAGGATCGTGAGCCGCAGCCGCCTGCTGCCGGTGGTCCCACCGCACCCCGCAGCCGCAGTGGATCCTCGCAGGATCGTGGTGCGCAGCCACAAGCACCGCAGCAACGTCTACGCAGTCAACGCGAGGACCAACGTCGACAGGTTCGTCGAGTGGCAGGACAGGAGGGACACCCTGTCGCCAGAGTACCCCGTGTGAATTGCCCACAGATCAGAAGAGGGCCTGCTGAAAAGCACTTTTGGTCATCGCAACAAATTTACATGCTCCAGGATCCAGTTACATCTCTTCTTTTGGTCAGCGTTGCAAATTTACATTCTCCAGAATATCCAATTACTCCTCTTGCTTTGGTCATTGCAACAAATTTACATGCTTCAGGATTCAGTTACTATTCTTCTTTATCTCATCGTTACAAATTTACATGCTCCAGGATCCAGTTACTAATCTTGTTTTGGTCATCGTTACAAAAAGAACAAGTCTCATCGCAAGTACTCGTTATAAGTAGCCTGACCAGATTTATTTCAATGGTTATTATGAAATTGTCATTAAGTTTTCATTCATATTTCATTTTGTTTTTGAAAAAAGGACTATTTGCACATTTTTTTCATAGCTAGATAGTTGAACTACAAACTAATATGGCCCTGCAAAGAGCAGTACGTCTGGTCAGCCTAGTAATAAATTACATCATTTTATAAGATCATCAGTGACTTGTAAAAATATGCAATTTATAATGAGTATTTACGAAAGAGGGAGCAAATAAATTTGCATCGATTGGCTAGAAGA
This sequence comes from Hylyphantes graminicola, assembly GCA_023701765.1. Lineage (NCBI taxonomy): Eukaryota > Metazoa > Arthropoda > Arachnida > Araneae > Linyphiidae > Hylyphantes > Hylyphantes graminicola. The sequence continues at coordinate 24,233,870 of CM043113.1, read as the reverse complement.
ACAGATCACGTTTTGCCGCTGACTAGAAGAGGCTGGCTCATTATAGTGAGGCGGATTTAGCGACTTCAATCACACCTAATTATTAACAAGTTATAATGGGAAAAAGACTGAATAAAGAATGAAGATGGCAGAAAATTATCATAATTTTGAAAACATAATTTAAAAAATTTAATATAGATTGAATTACAGCCATATCTTAGCATAATATTGCAGCAATAGAAATTTCAAAGGAAAATTGTGGCTGGCTTGCCCAAAACAAAAATTCTGAAACCGCCTCTTTGGATTTCATATTGGGGAACAGAATTTCAGTTTCGGTAAATATGATAGCTTCAGTATTATCAAGAAAAGGAAAAGTTCACGATTTGAACGGTCAGTGGTCAAAAATAAGCATGCCAATGGGACTAATTGATTATTTAATTAACAGGCCTTTCTTGTGATCTGGATGGAATTAAACTAATCTGTAAAGTCTTTTGTTAAATTTGTGTTTTGGATGAACAATGGGCCTTGTTTAAATTCCAAATGTATAAATTATGGTTCGTCTTTAACGTGAACCAGTTATACGTGTATTGTACATTCAATCACTTTTTTCGGTTTCCTACTCTTCCAAATTTGTTCCGACATAAGAAATTGATGCCTCAAAGCCAAATCTTTTGCCCTGCCTGACGTAGTGCAATCAGAACTTGGTCAATTGCCAAACCAGGCTGTTTCCAGTGACCTTGGGGCTTTTCTGCTGTTTGAACAGAATATAGTTCGCATGTTTATCGTGTAAAACTGATGTGATTGTAAATTATGAAGTTCTGTTTGTGAAGATGTATATTTGGAATCCAAACGAATTATCCAAACGCAATATCCACCTGCAATCTGTGTGTCTTTTCAGTTGATTGCATTTGGTAAAAAAAATCAATTTGTAAACTGAATTTCAAGACAATGAGACTGGACTTAGGTGCATAGCAGCGTTGTTTAAAATGACGAAAGGATTGCTGAATATTTACGATGCCATAACATTTCTTCTTTATAATACATAAAAAGAATTCGAAGTATCGAATAGCCATGAATTTCTCTAGATGGTGTCTCATCAAGTTTCACACTCCATGATTTAGATCGTACATAAGTCAAGCCAACAATTAAAACGATCTTTTCCATTGAATATAATGTACCTTAAACAAAATTAACTTAAATTTATAACTTAAAATAGTTTTATCACAGTACATCCCGTCCCAAAGTCATTTTATCATCACTGAATTTCTCACCTCAGTTACACGCTTCGAGCGTTTGATTCCAGCAGCCATTTGAGCGTGATCTTGATTTTATTAAGGTAACAATTTAACAAGCAGGTACTCAAGCTTCCGCTGAAACTGGCGCTCAAGGTCACGAACCCATCTCGTTTGCTTTCGTGACCTTTAGCGCCAGTTTCAGCGGAAGCTTAGAGTGTCTGCCTGTTAAATTGTTACCTTGATAAAATCAAAGTCGCGCTCAAATGGCTGCTGGAATCAAACGCTCGAAGCGTGTAACTGCGGTTTCTCACCAACAAAGAAGGTGCTCAATCACAAGATGAAAATCAAATGAAGAATATTCAGCAAATCTTTTCGTTCCAGACGTGTAGCACTCCTCATAATTATTATCAGTTTTTTAAAGCAATCAAGCAAGTCAAATGATTGTTGCAAATGTCTGTATGTCTTGATGAACTAGTTAACATTGAAGTTTGAGCGTTGAAAATCGTTATGCGAAGTTGGTGTTAGCACAATAAAATATTTGAAAAAGTTGTTGACTGATAAGGAATATATGTGTAGAAATGTCTGACTATATTGAGTTAAGTTAAAATACATAATATAATGGTGCATGCACTCATCTCACTTGCCGAGGTTACAATCTTTTAGACCCAAAGAAACATTTTGAAATTTATAAAGCAATGCGCTAGGAGAAAATTATAGTTGTATTACATTTTATATGAATCAATTTCGAATTATTATATAAAATGCGTTTTTAATAAACATCAATAAATATTTGGATTATGTTGATATATAGTTTAAAATAAAGTAGTGGATGATTGAGTTCGAATTAAGTACATTTGTTAGATGAAAACCAATAATTAGAATAATGAGAAATTGCTTAACGAATGTTACTGCCAAATTCGCATAATTATGAAGAGTTGTCATTTTACAAAAAAAATATTAAATCATTACAAACCTGCAATGCTATGAAAATCGATAGTATTGAAAATGATTATTCGTCACAGCCAGAAAAAATTAATGAAATCATCGCATATCCTCATCTTTTTTTACAAATCCATCTATCAAACCGGGAACTTCACTAAAGGTAATGTGATTCTATACGGTGCACTGTACTATAAACGTTAAGTTATATACCATTTTTAATAACTATGTATCGAAGAACTTTGCTATTTTTAATTTTGAACATTTTAATATTACTATTCAATTCGATAACACAACCTTTCAAGATGTTAAAAAGAATGTTTTTTTTTTTTTGTATTTCATGCTTGGACCAAAGTTACTCGCATCGGATCCTAACCGTGTTCTAATTTCTTAAACTAAAACCATTTTTTTATTAATTTATAAAATTTAACAAAAATGGTTGGAAATTATTCCTAAAAGTACAATACGTAGAATACATAATGATTCTTAAGTGTTTAAATAGTTTTTGTAGTTTGATTTTCTTTTGTAAAAAAAACTATGATTTTGGACCAAAGTTCCCGCACTGACGGTACAAGAAATTATCTCAAAGGACTAAAAACAACTAGATATTATTATGGCTTAATTTTTAAAAAAATATTTCATCAAAAGCACAAACAGTACAGCCAGAAATACTTCTGAACTTCTTAAAACCTTTACCAATGCTGAAGCGGAGAAAGCTCAAAATAAATCCAATTAAATGTAGGTAAAAAATATAGTATACAGATTTGTGAATTCTTTGAGTAGAATAGGTATACTTAGGTACGAATGCAGTAAAAAAGGTATTATGCCATACTTCATTTGGATCTTTGGTTTAAAAACAAAATCATTTTTACAAATGCCTAACAGACTAAGAAAACTATATGTACTTAATAACATGATCGGCGCATGCATAATTTACTTTTGTTTTCTTTTTTCTCTAGTAGTTAGATATTATTATGTGTTAACATATTTAAAACTCAAAGAAATTCTATTTGAAAAATCTCATATAGACTTAAGTTGCCATTACTTCTAAATATGTGTGACGGAAAAAAGTCGATGTGATATTTAGAATTATATGAATGTTTATCTGTCTTTAACTGAACTTTAAAATTTGACATTTAAAAAAAAATATTTCAAAAAGTGTTAAAGGAAATGTGCCCAAACTTCTGATCATTTGAAGAGCAGAAGTCTAGGGGATATACTACTATAGTCTAATTTACATTTGATTGCTTTCAGTACACATTTATTCTATTTATGGTTTTTATAAATATACGAGAAAAAAAACACGGTATGTTTTGTAAAAAATAGAAAATATCGTTATTTTGCCTTTGTAAAATTAGAGATCGTGTAGCTCTAGAACAAGGTTAATTTAACCAAACCAGGAAAAAAAAAATAAAATAAGAGTATATAATTACAAACAAAACATTTAACGCAAAGACAATTTTTAACCCCGAAAAGCATTCTAATGCAGTTTTGTAAGTAGCTAACACATGGGATAAAGACCGACTGGTTATTCCTTTTTATCTTCATATATTTTACCATGGAGAACGCTTTACATTTCGAATCGTATAAAAAGGCAGTGTAATTCCACCTTCTATTTCTTTAAAGCCTTCACATCTAACTAATCCAGTTAAGATAATCAACAAAGTATTCTCAAAGAACTAACAGGACAGTTCAATGCAATAAAAGTTTTTTGCGTATCAATTCAAACATATCATAAGGTTTAAATACAATCTTGGGCCGAGGAGCATATCATTTAAAAAGATGTCCTCAATGTAAGAGTATTTTTGCAACGATTACTCATTCTAATGTGGAAAAACATTCAAATAGTGATATACATAGTGTAGAAATTTAAGTGCAATCTTCGTTACTTAGTCAAGCCTTTTGTACTTAATATTGTTTAAAAGTAAATAAATTTTATACTTAAAATTAAATTTTTATTCATACAACAAACAACTGCTAGCTAAATTAATTGATGAGTGATTAAGCCTTAATATAAAAAATGAAATTATAAACTAAGTTCATGAATTATACATGTACTTTTTTCTTTTTTGAAAATCATCAAATAAAAATTAAACTTTAATAAACTTGGTTTTTATAGTTTGCAATTGAGATAAAGCTTTTAGCAGAAAGATGTTTTCCACAGTAAATAAAAAAAAAATAGTTTTCTAGGCAGTCGAATAAACGATAATGTCTCTACACTCCGTGCCAACTTAACTTTTGTAAAAACAAAGAGTAAAAAGGCAGAGGGAAACGTTAGTTGGAAACTTTTGTAAGATAATATTTACATAAAATGATCTGAATACAATTTTACCAAAATACACTTTTCATTCTGATAAAATTGCCAAATCTTCTCAAATAGTATTTAAGGCTGTTAGACCTTAAACGAAATTAATGTTTTAAGCATATTTTCTAGATGGATTCACAAATAATTTATGGAACTCTTTACATCCGCAGAAGGATCTTCTCCATAGCATATTTCTATTTACCGAACTTAGATTGGCAAGGAGTGTAGTTTGTTAATGAGTGTGGACTTGATTCTACTTAGTTAACCAATGATTACCTACATTTTGATGAACTGTACATTCATTTGATTGTGGAGAACTATAGTTGAGGAGACATTATTTAGTAAAATATTAAGCAGCGATGGTGCTTTTTTAGTAAATAATTACATAACAGCCCTTCAAGTGATTCTTGAATAGAATTCCTGATCCTTAATAAACCTTTATTTTTCTCATTTTCTACTTACATCAGGGATATTTAATATTTGTGTCGATTTTAGTAGTAAATCTTCAATAAAATAGACATTCAATATAAAGCATTAATAGACGGCGAAAAATGATGGTATTTCGACTCTTGAAATAAAATTGTAGCTCACAATGTAATTGTTATATTTTGACAAGAATATTCATAGGGTAGAAACAAAGAATTTTGCATGATTTGTATCATGATTTTGAAACTTATACTATTTATGTGCAACAAACGCTTCATCTTATGTTTTATGTGTGAACATCAGATGGCATATAAAATATGGTCATAACTGTATGTTTGTATAAGTCATTTATTTTGCTCAATTGAAATGAGTAACTTTCTTTGTATATACATTATTGAACCTACCTCAGTTGATTGTATTATTTTTTAAACTGAAATAAATTTAATCATTAAAACCATGCAGTCTCTATTTTCACTCTTCACACTTCTGAGCTTATCTAGTGATGTGATGAAAGTTTTAATATTGGTACACTGCTAAAAACAATTCTAGGGGAGCACATGGTTTAAACCATTTCACCCAATCCATTTAATATCATCAGCTTCCGATTTTAGTTGAGATCGCACTTATTTATCGTTAGATGGAAGAATCATGCTTTTTGAAGAATTAAATAATGTTTGTTTTAATTAAATGAAAATATAAAAAACATGGTAAAATAAACGTGACTTCCAAAAACTTTAATGAAATAAATTGACCCTAAATTCTCTATGCTTGCATTTAAATATTGATTTTCACTTTTTTTTTTATCAAACAAGTTTTGAAAATTTATGGTTATAATTTATTCAAACGCTATGACTTTAATTTTTCCCCTTAAATATTTTAGTCAAAAAATTAAGATTTCTTTCCCTGTTTTTGTAAAAAAAATCCTCGATGTATAATGAGTCTATTTCTCAAATTTTAAATTAAAAAAAAGATAAGTTGGAAAGGGTTAAACAAAAGTACGTAAAGTGTTCCCCTTATTGTTTTGATCAGTGTATTAGCTAATTTTTCACCTTGTACATTAAAAAAAGTTAATTATAACTGCTCTGGCGAATAATAACAAATTGAAGGAGCAAGTGGATGAGATATTACTAAGTGAAGTTTTATATCCTTGGTAAATATTCTGCGAAATGTCTTTAAGTAGTATACGGTGTATGTAATTGGCAATTTTTTAAGTTCAAAAAATTATAAAAAAACATTAATGTCAATTAAACATTAAGTATCATAAAAAATAACTATTTTATAACAATTCTTTTATTTTTAAAGTACAGAACCATTACATTATTAAAATTTAAGAATTATTTTTGTAAAATTTACATTCACTGTTTTTGAATGTGATAATAATAACAAATAAAACAATTTACTTAAATGCATACACAATGAACATTTATATTTACTTGAATGCATACAATGAACATAAAAATGCACATTTACAAGTACAAGCAAATGCATATCTGAAAAACAAATTGTTTGAAATCCCAACTTATAGAGGCCAAACTTTTATTGTTAATTCTTTACTTCTTTAGGAAAGAAATTACCTTAAAAAGTGCAAATACAACAGCATTGTTTTAAAAAATTACTTATGTAGTGAATAAAAACACCTAACAAATACATAGATAGAAAACAAATTAGTTAAAATCAACTTAACTAAGATAAGCAAAGATTTATTTTTTTAAATTAACATAAGCATATTTACAAGACGTATACAACAAATGCATGTTCAGAAAACAAATTATTTTAAATCAACTTAATAGAGGCTTATATCTTATTGACTATTTCTTACTCCAAGTTCAATATTTAGCATTAATGATAGGTATGTTACTTATAAATAACTAGTACAAGAACTAACCCCCCCCCCCCCATTAAAGAATAAAGAGCATTCTTCCATTATCATTTGAGGAAGCAAACTAAATATAACATACACAACAGAGAGTTACCATTATTATAATTTTATATAACTGGACAAATGTTTTGAAGACATCAGGTTTGTAAAAAATGTATAGGAGGTGTTTTCATTACAAATTACTCAATTATTCTACATTTGTTTAAACTATTGTAAGCTCTCTTTGTAATTAGAGTATTGTTCATTATCGAGAGTATGTTATAAAAAAAATATTTGTCACTTATAATGGTTGTGAATTGGTGCTGAGAGTTATTTGTTTGAAGTGTCTTCAAACTAATAAAAAATACTTTTCATGCTCTTTGTACCGATGACGCTGAAGTTTGACAGGCGTATCAAACTTTTCATCACAATACTTGCAACGATTAGCATTATGCACCATCTTGCTGTGAAACACCAGTTCTTGGTTACTTGAGAAACTATTTTCACAATTTCTGACAGGACAGGGGTAAGGTTCCATTTCGAGATGCCACCGCTTCATATGAGCGATTCGCTCGCTTTGACTGGCATATCTGCTTCCACACTCAGCACATCTAAAGGGTTTACGTTTAGCATGAACCCTCTGGTGGTTGATGTACGTACTACGAAGTTTATAGATTTTCTCACAGTACTTGCACATGAAGCCTTCCGATGCTTTCCCTCCACAAGTGTGTTCAAAAAGGTCTTCCGTCTTATGGAATACCTTACTGCAGGCAAAGCATGGGTATTCTTTCTTCGTAGTACATACATGAACCCTCTGGTGGTTGATGTATGTACTACGAAGTTCATAGATTTTCTCACAGTACTTGCACATGAAGCCTTCCGATGCTTTCCCTCCACAAGTGTGTTCAAAAAGGTCTTCCGTCTTATGGAATACCTTACTGCAGGCAAAGCATGGGTATTCTTTCTTCGGCTTCTTGGGTGTAAGGGTCTTCTGCTTGGAATTGTAAGGAGACATCTCCTCCCCACTTTCCTCTTCGGATGATATATCGTACTCGCTTTCCTACTCAGATGACATATTTTCTTTGCTTGACACAGAATCAGTTTCTCCCACGTCAGCATTAGTTAATTTAGAGTTAAATTTACTCCTTTTTGAACGCTTTTCTCCCTTTTCAGAAACGGTAGGTTCCTTTAATTTAGTTTTTAGGATAAGCTTGGATTTCTTTTGGGCAGCACCATCGCTTTTACTCGATGGATTATTTGTTCGTTTGACAGAAGAATGATTTTCAGACGAGTTAACTGAAACTGTGTTGGGAGTCTTGACAGATCTAGCTTTAATTTGTTCACTAGCATCCACATTTTTCTCTGATGGCTTGGCCCTAGATTTTACTCTTTTACTGGCTCTCATAATCTTAAATTTTTTAGCATCTGATTTTACCATCTCTTCAGAATCTGTACCTGCATCTGATTCAGAGTTATTGTCAGTGGTTTTTCGTTTTGGGGATTGTGTCTGGCCTCTATTAACAATTGATTTTTTGGCATTTGATTCTTTTGTAGAGATATCTTCGTCCTCAGGCTCTAAAACATCTCTTTTACGTTTTTGCTTTCTAGAGGATTTACCAGAAACTTCTTCATCCTCAGACTCTGAAACAACATTTTTGTCTTTTTGCTTTGTGGGGGATTTAGTAAAGGCATCATCATCCTCTGACTCTGAAACGTCCTTTATGCCTCTTAGCATCTTGGGGGATTTAGCAGAGACATCTTCATCATCCTTCGACTCTGAAACGTCCTTTTTGCCTTTTAGCTTTGTGGGGGATTTAGCAGAGACATCTTCATCATCCTCTGACTCTGAAACGTCCTTTTTGCCTCTTAGCTTCCTGGGGGATTTAGCAGAGACATCTTCATCATCCTCGGACTCTGAAACATTCTTTTTGCCTCTTAGCTTCCTTGGGGATTTAGCAGAGACATCTTCATCATCCTCGGACTCTGAAACATTCTTTTTGCCTCTTAGCTTCCTTGGGGATTTAGCAGAGACATCTTCATCATCCTCCGACTCTGAAACGTCCTTTTTGCCTCTTAGCTTCCTTGGGGATTTAGCAGAGACATCTTCATCATCCTCGGACTCTGAAACGTCCTTTTTGCCTCTTAGCTTCCTGGGGGATTTAGCAGAGACATCTTTATCATCCTCGGACTCTGAAACGTCCTTTTTGCCTCTTAGCTTCCTGGGGGATTTAGCAGAGACATCTTCATCATCCTCGGACTCTGAAACGTCCTTTTTGCCTCTTAGCTTCCTTGGGGATTTAGCAGAGACATCTTCATCATCCTCGGACTCTGAAACATTCTTTTTGCCTCTTAGCTTCCTTGGGGATTTAGCAGAGACATCTTCATCATCCTCTGACTCTGAAACGTCCTTTTTGCCTCTTAGCTTCCTGGGGGATTTAGCAGAGACATCTTCATCATCCTCTGACTCTGAAACGTCCTTTTTGCCTCTTAGCTTCCTGGGGGATTTAGCAGAGACATCTTCATCATCCTCGGACTCTGAAACATTCTTTTTGCCTCTTAGCTTCCTTGGGGATTTAGCAGAGACATCTTCATCATCCTCCGACTCTGAAACGTCCTTTTTGCCTCTTAGCTTCCTTGGGGATTTAGCAGAGACATCTTCATCATCCTCGGACTCTGAAACGTCCTTTTTGCCTCTTAGCTTCCTGGGGGATTTAGCAGAGACATCTTCATCATCCTCGGACTCTGAAACATTCTTTTTGCCTCTTAGCTTCCTTGGGGATTTAGCAGAGACATCTTCATCATCCTCCGACTCTGAAACGTCCTTTTTGCCTCTTAGCTTCCTGGGGGATTTAGCAGAGACATCTTCATCATCCTCGGACTCTGAAACGTCCTTTATGCCTCTTAGCTTCTTGGGGGATTTAGCAGAGACATCTTCATCATCCTCTGACTCTACAACGTCTTTTTTGCTTCTCAGCTTCCTTGGGGATTTAGCAGAGACATCTTCATCATCCTCTGACTCTAAAATGTCCTTTTTGCTTCTCAGCTTCCTTGGGGATTTAGCAGAAACATCTTCATCATCCTCTGACTCTAAAACTTCCTTTTTGCCTCTTAGCTTTCTGGGGGATTTAGCAGACACATCTTCATTCTCCTTCGACTTTGAAACATCTATTTTGCCTCTTTGCTTCGTGGGGGATTTATTAGAGACATCTTCACCTTCAGTTTCTAAAATATCATTTTTACCTTTTTGCTTTGCGGAAGATTTAGTAGCAATCTCTTCATCTTCAGACTTTGAAACTGTCGTGTGCGGTTTCTTTTTAGGAGGTGACTGTAGGTAGATGACTGTAGGCTTTGAATTTGCACCTTCAGATATAGCATTATTAATCGTCTCTGCGAAGGAATTATCTTCGTCAGATTCATCACTGAAAGTAACTGGTTTAGTATCCAATAAATCTTTTTTAGCAGTCTCCAATAAATCTTTTCTTGATGCCATTTTCAATGAATTTGTTAAATTGTGCTTGTTAATACTTTAAATGTGGTCTTAAAATTATATATTCATAAATGTTAGGAATTGTAACTGTTCAGATGGTAATTTTTAATATCAAACCAGTTTGGGATGTGTCCTGATTATTCATACAATCACATTAATGCAATCACGATGCGAATAGCCACTTTGTTTCCTAAAATTAAAGACAAAAATCGTTATTACACAATTGAAAAAATTCTTTATAATACTGTGAGAGTAATTCCACATGCATTCAAATCAATAACTTTGAATAAAGCCAAGTTTTTAATAAACGAGTATGCAAAAGCTACGTTTAATTCAGGATTAAATAATCTGAAAGATTTTACATAGATATTAGAAAAAAATTCTTGGCCTTCAAAATCCAAAATTATGTCGCACAAATATTAAATATTTACCAAACATTGATAATACCCTTACTATACAGTTTATTAGTCTGCCATATATTAATTCTATTACTATTTTATATAGTGCTTTTGACAACACGGAGGAATATTTTTAAAAAATAGGCAGCTCTGTTAAAAAAATTGAAAAGTAGAAAACTTTTTTCTGCCCTGCTGGAAAACGGATAAGTTGGGGGAAAATTATTCTTGTATTCTTGCCAAATCCAAAATTTTACTTGCCCAAACAGGACCTTACTCACAACTTTTAGGTCCCGAGCAAGTCTAGGGCCCTAAAACATACATAAATAAATTTACAAACGTGATTGCTTCCTTTTAAATTGAACAAATAACCCTTAACAATTATCTTAAACTCCTGTGTAAGCATTGCATACTTTACTTTAACTTTTTTTGACTCATAAATAATAAATATGACATTAGAGACCTGTTATATTGTCACTACATGTCAGCCCATTTTTTAAATGCATGCTTAATTTTTATTCACATGACCAGGACATAATTAATAAAAGTAACAAGGGATATAATATTTATAGTGATTTGCTTTTGAAAAATTAATGGCACTTCAATTGGGTATTTGTAATTATATTTATTAGTAAATTTATGTGGCAACTAATTTTGTGGCAAGTATTTTTGTCAATATTTAATGTCTTGTGACCTCGGGTCTCCATTCAGGGACATTTTTAAAAACCTGACCACAAGCAGTTAGTAACATGTTAATTAGTTTCGAAATTAACCTGGGTTGATAGAAGATCCGAAAATCAGTTTTCAGCCTTTGATTACAGACATCAGTAACTTATTTTGAAAAAAGAATGAAGTTGACAAGGGTCAATACGATATTAGAATTTTTAAAAAAATAACTTTAAACTTGTTCTTTCTTTTAACTTTTCAAAAAGTACCTTTAGTAATTAATTTTAAAAGCATTTTGCATTAAAAACAATGTTAAAATAAACTGTTAACTACAAGTAAGTGATACAGCTTTTTTTTTGCATTTATAGCACAAAAAATGTGTATTTTTAGAGCTTAAGGCATGTCTCTCAGTAACTAATCAACATAATTTTTTTAATTACTTAGCAAAACATACTTTTTAGTATATATTTGTAAGAAAAATTTAGAAGAAGAATATATGTGTAGGATTTTGCTTTGATTTTAAAAGGTTAAAGCAATTTAGGGGTTCTCTTGACGTGGGGGCTCTGGCCATACCCTGTTTTTCCTGGTGGAAATATGTATATTGAAGGCGAAAACTACTTTTAAACATTGATTATTCTTATTGAAATACTAAAAAATAATATGGCACATTTATAAAAAAAATTACCTACCATAAGCCGTGTGATAAATACAACTTTGTGCAATACAAAGTGTGATAAATACAACTTTGTATAACACTGACATTACAAGAACATACGAAACATATAATCATGTTCAAGAATATATATATATATATATATATATATATATATTTGTAAGAAAAATTTTATATAGCTTGCATAACTATCTCGAAATGATAACAGTACTCTGTTTCAGTCTTATTAGATAATACACGTTACGTTGTTAACGTTAATACACGTTATACGTTGTATCACGTCGATTGCTTGAATACCTTAGTAGATCAAAAGTAATTAGAAAAGTTAAAAATGGGCCATTGACAAGATCATAGCATAATTTCTGTGGGCAACGGCAAGCCATAAGAAAGTAAGCTAAGGATTTGTAAACGAGTTGCAAACCCTGTGACTTTTGTTGAATTGTGTATTTGGCCAAATTTACTAAAAGTTTATGTCTTTTATTATTCAGCTAGTACAGTACAGCTAGCGTATTATGGCGCGGTCTTGATTTACCTTTAGCAGCCAAGTAGCGATGACCTCCTTACTTGGTTAACATTCCAGTTAAACTCAATTGATGTTTTACTTCAATCTGATGATGATAATTTTAAAAAATAAAACATTTTTCTAAAGTGGACTAACAGATGCCGTACTGAAATTAATATAAATATTTTGTAATGTACTATTTCATCTACCAACTACAGCAACACTGTGTTTATTTTTTCTATGAACACCAAAAGTTGCTAAATAGCATTAGCAATAGCTATAATACGCTACCTATTCCTCAGCTACATAATTGGTAAGAGTGGCCCATAGAAATACAAGTGTGTATACCCAACCACTTCAACTCTTTTCCAAAAAATCTTAATTCCACTCGTTGTCCAACATTGCATGTAATACCTTGTGTAATAATTGTAATCCACACCCTGTATAACAATAAAAAAATTAACCTAAAAATAGTCGAAATGGTTTTCCAAACATTGAAGAAGCTGGAGTTATGTGTGCTAGAGCTGTTATATCTATACTCAATGTATACGGCATTTGAAGGCTTTAAAAAAAGCAAAAGTTTGAACCATAGGTATAGAGTCCATGGTTTTAGCTTTTGCTACTGATTAACTTCACTACTTACAGTAACTACTATAAGTTCTAACCACCTACGTGAAACTGTCATTCATTTTTTAAAGGGATAAACTTCCTCAAAACTAATTTATGGTTGCAAAAAAATATGTTTACATTAAAATAAAAATAACATCGTCAAGGTTTTTTTTATGCTGTATTTAGTGATGATGCTTCCAACTACCTTTTCTAAATTATTTGAAAAGCACTACAGGCATTTTTGTTAGTTAAATAGGTAGAATATTGCACAAGAAAATAATTGTAACTATCTACAGGGATCCCACTCTTATTTCAAAATAAGAATCAAGGAGTTTTTAAGGACTTTTCAAGGTCTCCCAATAAATTTTTCAAGGACCCTTAATCATAATGTGTCGATTATTATACCTATTAAATCGACCAAAGATTAAAATAAAAAAGTGTTCGAAATACAACTATATCAGAGAAAAACACAGAAGTATTTTGCAAAAATATAAGATTTTAAATATATAAGCAACGTTTTGCACCGAACGCCAAAGTGCTATGTGCGTCATAAAGACCCGACTTTAACAATGTTTTAAGAAATGACTTTCGAAATTTGAAGGTCGCGAACTAAGAAAATCAAGGGCTTTTCAATGATTGTCTGTCAAAATCAAGGAGTACTAAGGGGCACTTTTTATCAAAAAAATCAAAGACTTTTCAACGATTTTTGTTAAAAATCAAGGAGTATTAAAGGGTCCTTGACAGGGCTGTATTGGGGGGTATACGGCGGTATACGGAGTATACCCTGTGGTTTATTTGAAAAAATAGAGTATACCCTGTGATTATTTTCCAAATTAGCGTATACCCTATAATTTTTTTAATGAGTTTGACACTTTATTTTAATTTTCAAGAAATCATAAACCTCATCTTGAGAGGCAAGCAATCCACAGCTTGCAAGATTTCTCTGAAAATCCAAATCTTCGCCAGACGATCTAAAACCTCTGCTAACGACAATATCAACTTTGCCCTGCTCAACAGCAGAGTGTGAACGTGGCATCAGTTTAATGAACACCATAATAACTGATTTTAGGGCATCGTTACTGATTTCTAATTTTAAATTTAATGTTTATTATTCATTAATGCTAATGGTCCACCACTTGATCTGACCAAAGAGGTATGCGAGATCATGGTTGGTAAACCATCAGGCAGCGACTGATGTCCAATCAAAAGCAGTACGAGGGCAAGAAAAGGAATCTCGCTCTGTTGTTTAGGATATTTTTTTGGAAAAATAAATAATTTGCTTATTTTCCACATTTCTATGTAAGTTATCGTTCCCCTTTTCCTTCTAATTAGTTAAGAGCCAGATTTAAAAGATAAGTTTATTTTATGTGCTGCTTAAACCAAATTTCTACATCTTGAATTACAGTTTAAGCATTTTTATAAATTTTATTATCAAGTACCAACCAGGGTTGTTATGCTTAAAACATTTTGTAAACACAATTGTTTTAAACACGCTTAAAACATTGTAATAAAAAACATGTTTAAAACAATTTTATTTTTTTGCTGCAAGGAGAAGGAAAATATAATTGATGGAAAATTACTTTGTGCAAAACTGAAGTTTAATAAAATTGCCTACTTGTAGTTAAATAGTTAAGTAAAATAAAATTAGGGAAATGTATCCAATATGTTCCTGTTTTTAATATGATTGAAATAAAAATAGCTTGAAACAATAAAAACATATTGTACATAGCCATTCATAATAACCATTTGACTTCAGTTTCGAATCTGAACTATTTGTTACAGCCCCTATTTGTGAGATTTATGCTAATTATCAATGTGGTACATAATTCCAGTTAATTCAAATACCAAACATAAACTATTACATTATTAGTTTATAAATTCTTCCATTAGCTTATCTGATTTAATCAAAGGAAGACACCGAATCGCCAGATAATAGAAGGATTTCTAGTATTCGATATGATTCTTCGACAAAGAAAGATGTAAGGCATATGCCTAAAATTATTGGGGATGGAAGTAAGTATAAAAGACGAAAACTTAAAAAAAACCATTTTTTTTTATTAACATATACAACTTGTTCACAAACAAAATTTAATTGTTTAAAAAAACATTTTAAACAAAAAAAAAACCTTTAAAACAAAAAAACATGTTGTTGTTTTAAAAAAAAACTTTTTTTCCAACCCTGGTACCAACTCATATTAAGAGTATACTCTATCATTTTTTTGTATTAAACCACAGTATACCCTGTGCAAATTTTACGAATACAGCACTGGTTCTTGAAATTGAAAATAAAAATCAAGGACTTCTTAAGGACTTTCAAGGACCTGTGGGAACCCTGTATGAATAGCTTTAACGTACATTTGGTGTCTTAACTTATATGTGCGCTTACAGGGAAACAAAATAAGAAACCAAAAAAAAAAAAATCCTTCTAACGAAACAGTGGCACGTACCTAGTACTTTAAGATATAGTTTCAAAAATTAACAAAAAAACTTACCACCAAAATATCAATTGTATTACTAGCAAAATTTTAAATGTAGATGAAAGTCATACAAGAAAAAACACATATAATCCATAGAAATCATAGGCATAATGATAATCCTATTTTCAATCAACAACGTCAACAACAGCGGAAAATAAAATGGTTTGTTTGCTTGATCTGCCTTGTTTTAGCCTTTATAAGAGACTTAAACACAGTTAAACACGCTTTGTAACTATAAATTCCTGTTCAAGTGGTTGCTGCTGGTTTTCGATTGGTTTGGTTTTGCTAAAATTTACGTTACAATAGAATAACATATATGGCGTTTTTCCAAACAGGCTGGACGACAAAACTGTTTGTCCAAATAAACGGTTGTTGTAAGGCAATTTATAAAGGGGATTCTCATAGAACGAGTTTGTGACTAAAATCTGATATTGTATAATAATTCAATATTAATATTAATATGACTAAATTCTCAGGAGTGCGCGGGTTCAAATCCCACCTACTGCCAGTTATCCTGTAAAGGCCCTCGCCAGATAAGACGGTGAAAAATGCCCCCATTCCAATCGGGCTATTTTTTTTTCTTCTGAAAATACCTCATAGTATGGACAACTTCTCAGATAAGTTTCAGCTAAAAAAATATGACGCATTTTTGAGTAAAAAATTAAAGTTTTTTTTTCTTTTTAAATAGATTATTCCCTGAATATATTTGATAAATCCAAAAAACTTCTCATGAGTTTTTAGATATCATTGAGTAGTGTTCTCATAAAAATCCGCTTATAAATCTGATCAAGTGATCATTGTTAAAAATGTGATTTTATTTTCCAAAACATTTTTTTAAATACCAAAATCGCTTGGTACACCTTAAGTTTCTGTCTCTACATGTTCCTCTAACATCAATATACAATATATAATTTTTTCATATTTTTGAAAATATTGGATGATATAGTTTTAAAAAAAAAAATATTCTTAAAACCTGACTTTTCGCACTACTTACTCGGCAGATGGCACTCCTAACAGAGGCGGGGAAATTCAATCTTTGAGAATTTCTTTCGGACTAAATAGTCCAGGCAACGAAGAGTTCTAGAGGGAAAGTTTTGGAACACAATTTTTGACTTCATAACTTTGTTTAGACTAGTTAGGAGGTAAACATATCAAAAGTCCCCGCCCCTAGCCCATGTGCTAAAGGGGGGAGGGGGGGTTGAATGTCCCATTTTTCAGTTTTTCGCTTATATCTCGAAAACTATGAGTTCTAGCTATATAATTGTAATACACAAAATGAAAGCTGATTAAATTTGCTACAAGCTGCACCCATCAAGTGTTTTAATATCTTGTATAGTTTTCGAGATATCCGCTCGTGAAAGTCAGTAATTTTGGAGAAAACACTTCTCCCCCCAGATTTCCCCTCTTTTTTGACCGGATAACTCTTCAATAATGCACCGAAACACTAAATTTTGGCCCTAGATTGGTAGAGAATTTAATTCTTTTCAATAATATATCTTATTTTACTATTTTATCTATTTTCCTTCAAATTTTAAAGCGGTTTCAGTGTTGAGTGAAGATTGTACTGAAAGTCCCATAGAGCTAATGCATAAGTTTTGAAATCGCAACTTTTGGAAAACAATTTATTTGCCATGTTATTCGATTTTCATAAGGTATTAGAATCATCATAACATCAATTTAACACAAAATTGAAAAGAAAATAACATCCGATTATTTAATTATTAATTAATAAAGTTTTAAAATAGTGGCGCCATCTGCTGTATATGTTTGAAATTTTGAAACTTCAAAAATATATAATTAAATAACTAGATAATATTTTTGTTTCAAATTTGTTTCATTTCGATGTTATGTTGATTCCCGTACCAGGGCTAACATGGCAAAGCAATACATCTGTGGAAGTTGTTATTCCAAAACTAATGCATTAGCTCTATCGGACTGACAACCCCTCTTATGTACACTTATTCTATACTGAACGTCTAAATAACACTGATACTCATTTTGTAGGCACGTTGTTACTTTAATATTTCATCTATTTTATTTCATTCCTCGAACTCCAGTGGGAAAACGGTCAGATGATCCCCCTGTTCTTCTTCATCTTCGGAGTCAACTTGAGAGACCCTTTTGAGGCTAGTCCCCGGGAATTTTGGCATTCTGAGGAACATTTGAGACTTGATTTTTTACAGCTACCAGTTTGAGCTGGCACAGACTTTCATGTTTCTGCAGAAAATTATTTTCATAATATTGTCATTTGCTGCTGCTAACTCACTGTGCACTTTGACAATCAGGCAGTTATTCTCAATCTTCCAATCGTACACAAGAGGAGGCAGGTCATTTCCCAGCCACAGCTCATCTTGGTGTAATATTCAGAGAAAATACTGTTTTACTGCTTCCTCGGTGGGAAGAAGACGATAATCAGGCTTGATGGCGGCTCCGGATTTCAAGAGTGAATTATACCTGTGGCATTGGGGAAGGCCTCTTTCGTTGGAGCCCCATAACACCTCAAGATGCAGGTATTGCCTGCCTTTTGTACCTGATATGTGGTTAAGGAAGGGTATGAAAAGACCGCTGCTGCTTTCTGGACTTCTGACGACTTCGTACACAACTTCACAAATGTGATCCCGCTTTTTCGAAATGTGAAAGATGTAGTGTCGCATCCAGCTATTGTGTTTGCAAAAATAGCACGTCCTAAACCCAGTTGCTGTAACTCTTGGGATGAGAATAAAAAATCCTTTGTCTTCCCACGTCCAGGCTTTATGAAACCGATGTCCTTATACACATCAGCTGTAGCCATCAAGAGGACTGTAAGGTCGACACAAAATATTAAAGTATAACAACGTGCCAGCAAAATAAGTATCTGTGTCATTTCCGACATATATCACTGCCGTATCCACTATCAGAACGTCCACATCCCTTTCTGCTCGAAGGGTCCTACATTCAATTGTCCTCAAGCTACACCTTAAGTATGTTGATGAGACCATTTTATTTAAATTGTTCGACAGAAAATCATCTTGTTTGACGTTTATCTTGGTGTCTTCAGTGAAAAGGATATCAACCGACTGCGACTTCTTGAGTCGATAGCTCTTCTGCTGGTCCCAGTGCACAGTGAGTTAGCAGCAGCACCTGACGATGTTCTGAAAATTATGTTCGGATGATGTAAGAAAGACTGTGCCAGCTCAAGTGTAGCAGCAAAAATAGCAAGCCTCAAAGGTCCTAAAGCATGCCAAACTTACCATTGGAACAGCATCAATGGGGTCCCTCAAAATGACTCCGAAGAAAGAACATGAATAGCATCTGACAGTTTTCCCACTGGTGTTTGACGAATGAAATAAAATAGATAAAATATTAAAGTAACAACGTGCCTACAAAATGAGTATCAGTGTTATTTAGACTTTCAGTATAGAATAAGTGTACATAAGAGGGGTTGTCAGTCCGATAGAGCTAATGCATTAGTTTTGGAATAACAACTTCCACAGATGTATTGCTTTGCCATGTTAGCCCTTTTTATCCAGGTACGGGAATCAACATAACATCGAAATGGAACAAATTTGAAACAAAAATATTATCTACTTATTTAATTATATATTTTTGAAGTTTCAAAATTTCAAACATTTACAGCAGATGGCGCCACTATTTTAAAACTTTATTAATTAATAATTAAATAACCGGATGTTATTTTCTTTTCAATTTTGTTTTAAATTGATGTTATGATGATTCTAATACCTTGTGAAAATGGAATAACATGACAAATAAATTGTTTTCCAAAAGTTGCGATTTCAAAACTTATGCATTAGCTCTATGGGACTTTCAGTACAATCTTCACTCAACACTGAAACCTCTTTAAAATTTGAAGGAAAATAGATAAAATAGTAAAATAAGATATATTATTGAAAAGAATTAAATTCTCTACCAATCTAGGGCCAAAATTTAGTGTTTCGGTGCATTATTGAAGAGTTATCCGGTCAAAAAAGAGGGGAAATCTGGGGGGAGAAGTGTTTTCTCCAAAATTACTGACTTTCACGAGCTTTCACTAAAAGGATTTTAGCATAGATTTAGAAAGTAGCAGATCTGCCCCTAGGGGGAAAGGTGAATCCATTTGTGAACCAGTATCCCGTAAGGCAGTTCGCAAGCTCTAGCACATGGCATGCCATTCGCCACCAGATGGCACCATAAGATAATTCGACTAATAAAAAATGTATATTCAATATTAACTAATTAAAACTTTTTATAAGTTTCGCTAGCATAATTTTATAGCCGGATGCGTATTGATAATTTCTGTGAGGCATGAGGTATATATTCATAAAAGAAGAAAGTTAAAAATGCAGTTTTTATTGTATGCAACTCTTCGGAAAAACCATTTTTGTGAACCAGTATCCTGTGATGCATTGCGAAAACGGCGAAATGTGGATTCATCACGCAATCGCGCAGCTTGCATTGCGTTGTACGGGATTGCGCAATCGATGGGCATGCTATTTCTAAATCTATGGATTTTAGAGCAAAAAATCAGGCTTTAAGAATTATTTTTTTAGCTATCATCCAATATTTTAAAAAATCTGAAAGAAATGTATATTATAGATTGATAATAGAGGAACATGTAAAGACAAAAACCTAAGGTATACCAGGCGATTTTTGCATGATTTTTTTTTTTTTTTTTTGAAAAATAAAATCGCATTTTTAACAATGATCGCTCGATCAGGTTTAGGAGCGGATTTTTCTAAGAATGCTACTCAATGATAATCTAAAAACTCATGAGCAGTTTTTTGGATTTATCAAATATATTCAGGAAATAATCAATTTAAAAAGAAAAAAACTTTAATTTTTTACTCAAAAATGCGTCATATTTTAGAGCTGAAACTTGGCTGAAAAATTGTCCATACTATTAGGTATTTTCAGAACAAAAATTAGCCCGATTGGAATGAGGGCATTTTTCACCGTCTTATCTGGCGAGGGCCTTGTATATCTGTACTGGGAAAGAGTAGAAAAATCCAACTCGTGACGGATGGGCCCCGAGTACACTGGGACAGACGTGCTCGTTAAATCTGTGGAGTCCAAAGTCCTGACGGCGTCAGCGTATGATGTCTCTCGAAGTTCCGTTGGGTGCCTGCTCAGGTGTCGATCTCGTCACTTTACCAGGGTTCTAAATTATGAGGCGTTATTGGTTGTGTTAAAGCTCTTAAATGAGGCTACAAATAGGCAGCCGGAATCGATTACATTATCCATTCCCATTACAGATTACAACGTTAATATTAGTATACAAGTCGAGATAACTACTCCGCCTTGAGGATCCTTTTGGCAGACAATTTGTTATCGAGGCCGCTACAAGTTGTATATAAGAAAGTGTTTTGTTAAAAATATTGATATTCTACTTTCAATCGCAAACTTATCATATGATAACGAGTAAATATCTGGCCATAGCAACTGTTTGTTTGGTCATAGCATGATAGTGTAACCCGTTCATAAATTTCAGATATTGTGCCCCAACTAGATGATAAACAATTTTAATTAGCTATCCTGTACAGGTAAAATTTGTGGCATTTCTGGCAATCACACGGTATACTCATTCCTGTCGTGTAACCTGTTCTACAAAGCTACAGGTTGTATTGCCAATTAGCCTCGTAATTTGGAACCACGACCAAGTGACACCCTGCGCAACCTTTTAGCAATATAGTACGTGCTGTTGATGGGGCTTGTTTGGAAAATGTGGTACACTTTTGGCATTGACTTTTGATAAGATACAAACTTCTAATTTTACATAATGCTTTTATTAAACATATATTGAAAACATTTATCAAAGAGTATTTTATTTAAATAATAACCAATTATTTGGAACCCCGATAACAATTTTATTAATTTTGGTCACTCATATATACTTTGAGAAATTCAGGATTTGTGGAAAAGCTAAAATAAAAACTTTCATAAAAAAAGGCATCAAAGCAATTACTTGGTTTTAAAAAAATAACTTTTAATCATATCTATGAAGGTTTCATGTAGATTTCTCTGTAGTTGCAGTAAAAGTTAAAAGATTAAATCAAGTTGAAGTAAACATTGTTTGCATTAACACAAAACAATATTTTAAATTCTTTATTTTAGAAAACATGATAAGTTGTAACACTAAACTCACATAAATTGAGTAATTAAACTGTTTTAAGGATTTCCAAAGCCCAGTCACTGCTCTACCCTTAGCAGAAGTCAATGTTTTTCACCAATAACTCTGCTTTTTAGAAGCCTTCTGTAACTATTTTACACAATAGTAACCTCAATATTTAGTAACACCACAAAAACAAGTAAACATAACAAAAGTTTATTAACTATCCAAAAACAAAATAATAAAAGATAACATAAATAATCATAACAATGCGATTTACTATACAACAGTTTTATTATTGCAACTCATAAGTTACATAAGCCTAGACTTCCAATTGCCTTAAACATTGTGATCTACTACTTGACCGTCCTCAAAATCGTCATCAGAATCAGTTGAGGATGAAGTGGAAAATTTAGGCCTAGTAGACTTGTCATGACTGAAAATAATAAAATTTATGATACAGAAAATAACTACTCTGTTCAAAACAATTAGGAGAACGTAGTGGTTTGAACCCTTTCACCCCCAATCGAATGATTCTATGTGGTATCATCAGCTTCCGATTTTTTTCTCACTAAGTTGAGCTTGCACTTATTTGGGGATTAGATGGAAGAATTATGTCTTTTGAAGAATCAAATAATGTTTGTTTTAATTAAATGAAAATATGTAAAACACAGTAAAATAAAATTGGCTACCAAAAAGTTTTATGTAATAAATTAACCCTAAATTCTTCATGCTTGCATTCTTTGATGTTTACAATTTTGCCTCTTTTTACAAATATAGTATAAAAAAAATATTGTAAGAATTTATTTAAAAAAAACAATTATGTAATAATTTATTAGTTATGATTCCAATATTTGCCCCCTTAAGTTTTAGTAAAAAAATTAAGATCTTTAGCCACACATTTTACATGTGTGGCGATATGAGCCAGTTTAGAATGTAGTTAAAGTTTAATGTTTGTCAGTAACCAGCAGTAACTGTAATTCTTTAATATTTGTGTTACATTGTATTTCCACTGTGTTTGTAACTGTAATATCCCAATTTTTAATCCAGATGAAATTGTAAATGCGCTCTCTTTCCATGTTAATTAGGTTTGAAATCGACCTGGTCCGATAGAAGAAGACCTGAAAATCACTTTTCAGCCATTGATTACAGGTATGAGCCATTTATTTATATATATAAAAAATTGAAGTTGAACGAGGGTCCATACAATATTATAGTTCTTAAAAAATAACTTTAAACTAGCCCTTTCAAAAAGTTCTTTTAGTTGTTAATTTTAAAGGCACTTTGCATTAAAAACAATGTTAAAATAAACTGTCTACAAATAAGTGATACAGCATTTTTGCATTTATAGTAAAAAAAATTGCAGTTTTAAAGCTTAGCCTCTCAGTAATCATAATTTTTAAACCTTAATCTCTCAGCGTCTCTCAGTAATTACTAAACATATTTTTTTTTAACAATTACCTTGCAAAACATACTTTCTAGTATATATTGGTATGAAAAGTATGTTTAGATTATAAGAATATGCATGTACACTGCTTGCCAACCTAAGCTGGGTAAATAGAAATATGCTATGGAGAAGATCCTTCTGCTGATGTAAAGAGTTCCATAAATAATTTGTGAATCCATTCAGAAAACATGTTTAAAACATTAATTTCGTTTAAGGTCTTCCAGATTTGAACATTATTCGAAGAAATTTTTGTAAATATTACCTTACAAGAGTTTCTAACTAACGGACCAACCACGCTTTCCCCCGTCATTTTACTCTTTGCTTTTACCCAAGTTAGGTTGGCACGGAGCGTAGGATCTTACTTGGGTCTTAAGAGATTAAATACACACCTAGTGACTGGAAATAAAGCTACATCAACAGGGATAGTACTCCATATTTTATCACTTTGGGGATCAAGAAGTAACTTTCCAAAACAGTAGCATAATTTTCTTCCAGTATCTTCTAACTGAGGAATGCCTAAGTGGTAACCCTAAATATAATTTAGCAGCATGTTTATAAACTAGTTGAAACATAATATGTTTTGTAGTAAAACACATCATGTTAGTATCAAGCATTGTGTTGTATTGCATAGAATTCAGAGAATTAACAATCATATATTGTAAATTAAATGCACATTTGATTACAAACTCTTGTGCATTTTTAAACTTCACTAAAATAATATAAGATTTAAATGACAATGTCCTTGTGTATTCCTGACATAGTGTAGTAGACCCAATCTTTTAAAACCTTGCAAACTTTATGCATAATTAATATACGGCTAAAGTTTTTGTAGCAGTTCACAAATAATCACATGCCCTGTTTGTAATAATTTAGGAGCAGATCTTACAGCTAAACTATAGTTTTTTAAAAGCTATTCTAGGCATTGGATTAAGAAAAATAAAACAAAAATACATATACAGGGTGGTTACAAAATCTTGGAAAAAAAGTTCCCTGATATTTCCATGATTTCCCTGATACTTTCACAAAAAATTCCCCGATTTTACAATTACCTAAAACTTGCAATACACACAGTACAATGCAGTACAGAAAATTTAATCCGGACATCGCAGGAATTAAGACTTTCCGGATTACGGGTTAGCCTACCTAACTTTTTAACATTTCCAAAAATCTGAGTTTAGAGGTCTCATGTGATCAGAAAATCATATTATAACATGATTCGCGAGAGAGATTCATCTTTCCTCCAAGATTGGTTCTTCAGGCAATCGTATCAACTGTAATATTTTTTTTTTAATCAAGTGTCCGTCAGTAGTGATCCTAAGAACCTAAACTTGGATGTTTAAGTAATCCAAAATGGAAAAAATTCCCTGATATTTTGCAAAATTTGAAAAATTCCATGAGAATTCCCTGATATTTCCAGAATTAAAAAGTTCCCTGAGAATTCCCTGATTTCCAGGTTTTCCAGGTTCTGTTACCTCCCTGCATATAGGTACATAATTTTTTTAACATACAATCAAATCTATTTTTTTCAAATAACCAACCAAAAGAAATAAAAAGATGTTACGTTATATTTTCCTTGACTGCAACCTCCATAAGAACACTCTAAAGTGTAACTGAGCTGAACGTTGAATTGCCTCCAAACAGTAACTCTGCCAGTGGATTCCCTGCATCTTTCTACTGTGAATTCACAGTCGTCCAAGCTGAAAGTTGGGGTAATTTCATTCATTAAAAGTGGCAGCACCTAGGGGAAAAAAAAGCATTTTATAGGAGAAAACTCACTTTAAAAAAAAAAAACAAAGAATAAATAAAAGCAGTTCTATTTTATGTGTTATTTAGCATATGTTTTAATCTATTTAACATTTTATTATAATTAAATTAAAAACTGGAAAAGTTGCATTGATATGCAAAAAATAACAATATATATATTTTTTTTAGTCATTACAGAATTTTTATTTGAATTTCCATTTATTTAATATAATTTCTATTTCTTTAATTTGGTTAATAAAAAAAGATTTAGAATAAAAAGTATGTAAATTTATTAACCAAATATATTTATTGGAATTTATTCAGAATAAAATAACTTTATACACCCTCTAAAGTATTAAAATTCCTCAGTTTGCAAATATGAGATAATAAAGTTTAATTTAAAGTAGATTTTTTTAGCATCTTAACTAATAAATACTTTTAGTAAATTTTATATAAAGAAAATTTGAAAATTAAATAAAAAGCAGATAGAATTTGATTGGCTAAACTGTGAACAGATGATTTAGTGTTAAACTAATGAAAAATAGAAGATTTAAGAAATTGTCAATCGACAAAAGCACTAGTTGTCTCTCATTCCCATCAATGGGCCAATAGCTAAAAATAAGTTACTTGAAAAATAAGTTCAGACACTGTAATGGGTTAATTTAGGAGCAAAATTTTAATTTTTATATCGTTACTGAGATTTGCAGGGTTCAGAATACAATTGAACCAAGTACCAATTTGAGTTAGCAGTGCAATTGCACTCAAAATTTCAGTGCAATAATGAAAACTGTCATAGTTCAGATAATACACTCTAGACAGCATTCAGGTAGTGAAATATATAGATACAACAAACCTTAAAACTTTGAGAATCAGGTTTGGTTTCATCATTTGGCCACCAAGATTGTTCAGGATTGCAACCAAAAAAGAAAGCATTGCTTCTTCGGGAATGACCATGATAATCACAGAATACCTTGAGTGATAAAAAATTTATAGTTTTATAGTTATTTAGCATTGCTGCTCTATAGCTACACAACACATACATGGACCTTTGTAATGACTGCACAACTTCATTTTACAATTTATCTTAGTACAGTCGAAAAAAACTAACGCAAACTCGCCTAACACAATATTTCGCTTAAGATGAACAGAAAGCAAATTCTTGACTTTAAAAAATTTCCTAATTTTAGTATAGTATATAATACTCCAAATAAATTATATTAATTGAATTACTAATTGTACACATGTATTACCAGACTGGATGGACGAGCTGGTCAGAAGCAAGAGCTGCTGCACAAAATCGCAGGAGTTGGCGTAAAAAGCTTAAGGCCTTATGTGCAACAGGGCACGAAGAGGACTAAGTACACATGTATTATTAGTGTATTATATTATACAATTGGAATGATTTTTAAATTTTACATTTTAAAAACTATTCAAGGGTTTAATGTAAACAAATTCCTGACGGCTAACATGAAATTCGGTTCACACAAAATGCTTCAATGCTGCCTTCGAGTTTGCTTTAACAGGGTTCGACAGTATCAACTATTCTATTATAAACTTGAATGTTTCATGGAGGAAGGACTAAAGGGGAGTAGACATGAGTGAAGCCGTCACTGTAACCGCGACGCCACCTTGTGATTGGCAAAAAATCGAGGGGAGTGCGTAGTCGAATACGATTTTATGTCAATATAGTAGCGTTTTAATTACAGATTTTAAGAAAGATTCTGAAAGAATTTTAATGTATCAAAGGAATTGTTCATTCTCAATTCCTTCTGGGTGAATAATATTTTAATTTCCCTTTATTTTAACTAAAATGTGCGCGAAGTTAGATTTCAATATAATGCATCACTTTAACATGTAATTCTGTTTTCCGAATTGAATAAATTTTATTTCACTATTTCAGACGACTTTTATGTGAGTTTTATGTAAAATTTTAACATCCTTATTTATTTTTATTATTCTTACAAGTCTTACATGATAAAAATTAATTTATTAGTAAATCAAAAAATAAAACTGCTACCGAGTCTATATTATTACCTACTATTTGTTTCCAAATAACTCTCATTTATTCTTTCCATATTTTAATAGCATAAATAAGTTTTCATTAGTTATTATTATTAAAAAATTATTTGCATTATAAATAATTAACATTAATTAAACATTCACTGAAATTTTTTATAAATTTTATTGCTAAAAAGAAACTTGTGTGTTAAATATGAACACAATAATTTAACTGCCGTTAGATGTCTGGTACTTGTTACTCGTCATAATAAAGTTTTCGAAAAAAAAAAATTGCGAGTGGTGGCCGCTGTAGCGCTTTTTTGGTTTTAAAGGTATTGCTGAAAACGGAAAGAAATGCAGCCATCAAATTTAGTGTCAAACATGTGTGTTCCCAAAACTTTTTTCCGAACTTAACTCAACACCAATTTAACTCTGAACCTTTGGACAACCATCTCCTTCATTTGATTCGGGCAATTGTTCAAACGTATATGAAAGTCCTGTTAACCCATTTTTATAAAAATTTAAACACAATATATTAGACAGTTTTACACAAAGCCATTCAATTTGAAAGACAATAAAATCCTAAATTTTAACTCTGATTTTGGAATAACTCTCCAAAATGTACTTTTCTTACTCACCAAATTGTACTTATTTTCATAAAACAAAATGTATTTATTTTTTAAGAAAAGATTGTTTTGTTTGTGTGTTTAATGCTTCTTATTAAATTCTACACATTTTACTACAATTGTCTCTGTAAAATAAAAATAAGATATTTTCTCTACATTTAGTAAGATTTATTACTCCATATTCCAAAGTTTTATTCAACATAATGTACAGCTTATATATATGCTTACGATTCGCCATGGAAAACCTATTTTATTAATTGAACATGTTGAACGCATTCCAGGTAAGAAAAAAAAATACAAGTGGCTTTGATTATATATTTTTGATGCCGAAGTTTAAAGATAGTTACAAACTAATTTTCTCTAAAATGAAAACAAAACAATATTATTTAGCTTGTGTTTCCAAGTGTTTGATAGTACATGAATGTATATCTAAAATTATAGCTGCAGTATATTTTTTTAAACCCTCCAAAAGTCACTTTTCCTGAAAATTCCTATTGCTTCCTATGGCGTCAAACGCGCGGTTTGCCAATCATTCCCTGTTTTTAGCTTCCCTGCTATACCTTACAGTTACTTCAATCCGCTCAATGGCGGGGAATAGGCAATGTCCTCTCCCTACTACTCATTCCTCCATGGAATGTTTAAGCTTTCCGAAAATGCTGATAACAAAGCAGCTGATTTATTAATTGTAAAAAAAATGATGTAACAAGCAGGTCAAGCAGATGTCTTGCAAAAAGTTTTTTAATGGTTAATTTACAAGACATTTTGGAAAAAAGTTAGAATGGACTATTAATCACAACAACCTGACAGGGCTTGTTTAATTATTGGTAGCACACAAAAATTTGTTTTTTTTACCTCTCAAAACACCTCACATTTTGCTAAATTAATGTAAACATGAGCAAATGTTAAAACACTATATTTTATTCAAAAATACTTCTAATTATATAATTGCTTGAATAACATATTTGATTGATGTTCTAAATGCAATAATAGTATCACATTTCAGTTTTAACAGGTCAAGTGTTTTAAAGTCAAAATCTACAATAATCAAAAGTTAAAATTACACAAAGCACACATCAAATATTTTTGAAAAAAAAAATTAAGTATGACAGTTTTTTTTTCTAGATACTATACTAATGCAAAGTCATGGATTTCAAAGCAACATAGTTAACATTTCATTTGTAAAAAAATTCTTTTTCTTCAAACTGTATATTAAAGATACTAATAAATATTGAAAAAAGTTACCAGGGGCTTTTTATTTTTGGAAGCTAAAAAATGCAGCAATGATTTGGTGTGATAGATTGTGGGATGTAAACGAGAATTTGGCGTGATCCA
Organism: Hylyphantes graminicola; assembly: GCA_023701765.1. Classification (NCBI taxonomy): domain Eukaryota; kingdom Metazoa; phylum Arthropoda; class Arachnida; order Araneae; family Linyphiidae; genus Hylyphantes; species Hylyphantes graminicola. The sequence goes on along the minus strand of CM043113.1, from coordinate 24,205,091 downwards.
CTGACGATTCAAATCTTGGGCTGACAATGAACAACGATGGCTATAAAAAAAGGAAACATTTTAGAGAGAAAAACTAACATGGTAAATAAATGTAACAAACTGACTGAAACAGCATGATAAGTTGGTTTCGTTTTCTGTTATTTGAATGAACAACAATGGACAGGTCATTTATATTTCGGTTTAGATCACTAACAAATGTACCCTTTCCAATGGAAGGATGTTGATAATATTGTCTTTTTAATAAAATAGTGTTTGTCTAATTAAAAAAAAAAAGATTTTATTAAAACCATGATTTTTTGTTTTATTAATTGTTTTTAACTTAAATCAACTGTGTAGCTACTTTAAAAGTTTAAATTTAAAGTTAAATTAAATTCTCAAAATAGACCAATGATGAAATTTTAAAACTATTCCTGGCATATATATTAGTCAGAATTTGAACATGTAAGCAGATGGATGAAAGAGATTCAAAAGAATGATTTCTTAAAAATAATTTTAAAGTATAACATCATTTAATTTTGTTTTATAATGGTTCATTTAAAAACTACTTATTTACTTTAACCATTTTGATGGGAAGCTTCTTACCAGTTGGCATCAAAAGTCTTATATTTATTGAAACAACTTCGATATTTTGATAATTTTTTTAAAAATATATTATTGAAAAATCTGTTATTTAAATACTTGATGAACATCTATAATGTATGTAAATTGCCTAAAAAACGTTAAGACCTTGAAAGATTTAAATGACACTGAAAAGCATGCAGCATTTATTATGTATAACAGAAACACAAGTATTTCATTGCAGTAAGCAAAATATCTAAAGTTGGAGCTAACTTAATCTTTAATACAACATACTAGAAATGTTAATATAAAAAGTTAATTACCATCCATTGATAACTCCATCAGGATTAAGCATTGGTACAATTTTGAATACATACATATCCCTTAACCTTTGGGCTTTGTTAGACAGAAGAAAATCTAATGTTCCTGCAAAGAATATCGATATTAAAATCATGATGTTCAAAATAATTGTAAATATTTATGAAAATGATAGGGACGCTTAGCAATTTTTACGCTTTTAAATACTTTGAAATATTTAAATGCTTTTGACACCTTGTTAACACATGATAATGGAAACATTGTAGCATAAAAATATCGTCTCTATGGAATTATATAGTATGTATAATGGATCAAAAGATTTTTAAAAAATTGTAGCACTCTCATCTTAATAAGAGACATAAAATGGTCATTCCTTTTAAAGAAGAAAAAGGAAGTTCAACAAAATTGTTTAGTATGAAATCCTGCAAAAAAAAAAAAAAAAAAAATTATGCACATACAGAAAATAGGCAATTGCATACTATTGATGATCAAAACTCGTTGCGAAATAATTTTTTGTTGATAAAATTTACATGAAATATATTTCATACAGGTTTTCAACTGACCAAAAAATTTATTTTAATTCAATAATAGATTTTATGAACCATATTAACCAAAAGGACAAATTGTTGTTTTCTTTTAAATACTCATGTCTATATAAATTAAAAACATTCCATAAAATTTAAGTTGTTTTATTGAATTTTAGCTTTTGTTTAGGTAAATATTTCATATAATCTTATTCTGGTTTTTAAGAAAGTGCTCCAAAAGTGATAATCTTCTTATCCATTCTGCATACATTAGAGACTATAATTTTGTGTGCAACACATTGCACTTCTGTATTGATTAAGAGGGATTGTCAGTCCCATAGAGTCCCATGATGCATTAGTTTAGGAATCACATTTTTCGCAGAAGCATTGCTTTGCTACATTAGCCCTTTTTCGCCAGGTATGGGAATCAACATCACATTCATATGAAAAAAATTCGAAACGAAAATATTATATAGTTATTTAATTATTCATTTTTGAAGTTTTACAATGCCAAAAATATACAGCAGATGGCAACACTATTTCAAAACTTTATCAATTAATAATTAAACAACCAGATGCTATTTTCTTTTCAATTTTGTTTTAAATTGATGCAGTGATGATTCCCATACCTGGTGAAAATGGGAAAACATGGCAAAGCAATTCTTTTGCAAAAGTTGCGATTTCCAAACTAATGCACTAGCTTTTTGGGACTGACTGTCCCTCTTAATGCCAAACAAACTTCTCAGCGTCTTCACATAAAAATTAATAGCTACATCTACAGATAACTTTCCGTTGTGGAATTTATTAACCCTAAACATTAGTTAGAGATACTTTATTACTGAAAAACAGTACCTTTCATCACCCATGAAGAATTGCTTTCTCCAGGATGTACCCTTGCAGTTAGAAATATGTATGGGCGAGAAGCTTTAAAAAGAATTAATCTAAGATTGTAGCCAAGATGAAAGTTAAAGAATTGAAATTTAATAAGAGGATTTGGAGCATTTACTTACAATCTAGGGGCTTGGCAGTGATGGTTAGAAGAGGAACGCTGTTCCCGGATAAGGTTTTGCATAATTCATCTTTCTTAAAATATATAGAGGTTGTGTCATAGCTGTTTGCCCAGCAGTAGAGGTGGGTCTAAAAAGAATAAGTGACTTTACAGATATAAAAGAGTTAAATTTTTTAAAATTATAAACATTAACTTCCGAAATAGGTTGAAGTATTATATAATACATTCTTTAATTTTAATAGTTCTTTAAAGTGAAGGGTCTACTTTCAAAACTTACATTCTAAAAAATAAAACTAAAATATAGGCTCCGGTGGTCAATGGCAACCTTGTCAATTTGAATTTAACAATAGTGAAAAGTGGAGATAATTTAGAATGGACTGAGCGCTATAGCTTAGATATGCTTAGGAAAGGCTATTCTTGAAGCTAGACCCTTTAAATTTGTTTTCAACTGTCAAATGGCAGTCTCCTTTTTTTTCCTAACAAAAGTCTGTCCAAACTACAACAGTTAAGACTGTTTTGACTGCAACTAAGTTGGCCTTTTTTTTTTAAAAAAAATTTTAGCGACTAACTATGAGACAAGTTACATTAAAAAACCCTATCTAGGCTTCAAAATAAATTTACATTTTGAATTTAAATTTTTTAAATAAAATTGTAGTTAAACTATACAAGTTTTTTTAAATATTTTTTTCCCCACACTTCAAATGTTTTTTTAAAAATAATTTTAATTACTAAAGCCTGTTTTAGCTGCTTATAAAGACATCCAATGTACAAATATTAATTAAACCAAAATATAAAAAATATAAAAACATATTTACCTGAAGGGTTGTGAAGGTGTAAGGATAATGATAGGCAAGATAACATACATCGTTGGGATTTTTGAAAGTGATTGTGAATGTTAGAGTATAATAAGGCTTGTTTCGAAGTATGGAGTTAGTAGAAGAGTCCTGGGTGTAGTGATTTCGAAAATAACAAATACTGGACCCCACCCTCTGCCATCCCTGTTGCTTTTCTACGTGGTCTCGAACAGAAAACATTACAGGGCACATACCTAGGATAAAAAAAGTATTTTAATTAAAATTTTAGGAGTGTTTATTGAAAAAATAGTGTTTTTTTAAAATAAGTTTCGATCTGCAATGCTTTTACTTATTGATTAAATTTATATAAAAAAAATTAACTAAAAAGAAGTAATACAAAAGAATTATCTAATAACTTGCAAGCCATGAAAGATAGATTTGTTTGGTTAGGTTTGAATTATTGTTGCACTAGAGCTACACCAGGGCTATTGGCGACGGGCGTCGTATTTTAGAACCACAGTCAAAAGACTGGCCGACACCTGAATAGGCACCCAACGCAAACGTTAAGGGCAACATCGTACACAGCGTTAGGAACTTGAAGGATATTTAATGTGCATTCCCTTACACAATGTATTTTGCGCTGCAGGGGCTGTTTATAGGTTGGCAGTTATTTTGGAGATGCCCGGACCTGAATCTGGGACCCTTCACATGCTAGGCTAGTGCCTAACCGACTGGGCTCCCCAGCCCCTCCATGATAGATAGAAAATTCATTTAAACTTAAATATATTATTTAATTTATTTCATTTATAATTGAACAAGAAATTTCACTACCTTCATTGAACTGACTAGTAGACTTTTCCATATTTATAATGTTGAATGTGTAAGGCGCATCCACTTGCATTCCTGACACTTCAAAGTAAAACCACTGTATGTGGGTTTTTGAGTTGATATCTGGATTTAATATCAGATCATATTCAAAACCACCTTTCTGAAAGTAGAATAAAAATAGAAGCTAACGAAAATTATTTTAAAAAGTAAAGTTTAAAAGAAAATAAAAGACAAATACTAACCCATATAACTTTTCTTAGGTTCCCACTTTCAAATCTAGCTTCAAATTGTAAATGATCACTATTTTGATCAAAATAAATTCTGAAAAAGGACTTTAGTTTATTATATATGTTAAACAATAAATAGCCATGAATTACACATGTTCATATTTTGTCACTAATTTGCTTCAAACAAATATATTTTCTACATACCTCTGATGATCATTATTGCACAAGGGTCCCGAATTGGATACACTATCATTTAAAAGACTATCCAGACTATAAATTTCATTATAAAAATTATCACTTTGGGCCATATCTTCAGAGTTTTTGTAAACTTTGTGCCTGAAAAAATATATACATAAATTTAAAAGTCTAATATGGTAATGCATCTAATATGGTAACTCTATTCACCCAATGGGAAGTTTTTGAACTAAATTAAGTATTCGATAGACACTTTTAAACTTCTGAAAGATAGAAGCACTGAATCAAAATGCTTACATGAACAATTCAAAAGCATTTTTTAATTAACTTATTGCTCATATAAAATATGACTACATTTTCAAGATAATTTTACTAAGTATCTACAGCATAATCTATTCAGAAATAGTTTTATAGTTTTTCTCAGTTACGATACACGATCCTCGAGGGCACATTAAAAATTCGAAACACTCAAATAATCAGTTGTAAATATTGTGCAAAAAGGACAAAGTAAATTGTATATGATGTAAATTAGTAATAGTTAATTTTGTATGATTAAGACTTTCATTGAAATAAACTATCAGAAAATATATTTTAAAGATAATGATTCAAGTTATATAATTTAAAAATATTTAATTTCAAATTTATTTAAACAATTCATCATGAAAATAATTTTAAAACTTCTATTACAACTTAATATAAAGCTAAACATTCAACAATGTTTTCTAATACCTTATAAAAATAAAAAGTGTGATAAAGTCTGCTAAAATAAAATTGCATATAAGTCTTGGTAGTAAAAGGTTTTAAGAAACTAAATCCCTTAGGTTGTAATAAAAAATAAAAGACATCCCAACCTTATAAGAAATGGATCTGGCTTCAATAATTGAGATTCAAAATTCTGGTCAGATGGGCAGTTCACAATATCCGGGTAAGCAAGTTTCACAAATGGCGCCACAGCAATCGTTGACACAGACTGCCTACAGTAAACATCAGCTAAGCTCACATTTTCAATGAACCTCTGGTTCTTATTATCTTCCCTTGCACTTTGCATTAGAGGAAATCGTTCCGAGGGACTGAAATGGCAGATTTTATCACTAGGGGTCTGCGTGGATGGATAGGAATTAGAATCGCACATCGAGTCTGATAAGGCGACTTTTCTGGCTATTTTCGCACTCATGCTTTGCCCACAGCTCTGGATTGAAGTCAGAGAAGCAGATCTTGTGTGCCTGTCCTTTGATTGTACAGTTTCATTGGAGGTTTTGCGCAATTTACGCTGAATGTCTTTTCTTAGTGCAGGGACACTGGGTTGACGAGGAATGATTTTCGGAATGTACGAGTTTAGTCGCAAGTCTTTCAGCTCGATTGTCGGGGAAGGAGCAAGGTTTTCGTAGAAGTCTTCCTTGAAGTCATCGCTTTGTATTTCTTCATTCGAAGTAAAATGAGGCTAAAAATATGAATTATTGTTAAAATAAACTACAAATGGAAAACTCAAGAAACTCACAATATTTGAATTTTTGTAAAGTGAAAAAAAAAAAGATTTTAAAAATACTTACTTTTACAAACTGAGGTTCATACAACTCATCAAAGAATACACAAAAGTGTTCAAGTGTTTCCCCATAATTGATGTCCACAAGATCAAAAGCTCTCTGTTCCTATTAAAAATATTTAACACAGCATAAACTTTGAAATGTAGATGCTAACATTTTTTCCTATAGTAATTCTTGAGAAATAAGTGTTACAAAAATGAGTTTTTGAGTTAAAATTAAAATAGAATGTGCAAAATATTTGAATGTCGATTGAATGATACAATCCTTAATTAAATCAATTGGTAAAGCAGATTGAGTAAAATAGTTAGGTCCATTACTTTACCACAAAATAATGCAATTAAAACTCAACATTTTAGATTAGTCCCATGAAAAATATTTTTAATACTCGTATATAATTTCAAAAGAAATGTGATACATGAGTTTATCATAATTCATGTAGTATTAGTTTAAACTTGAATCAATTCTAAGAAAACTTCTTGAAAGTTTGGTTAAAAAAATTATTTCATGCAAATGTTTTAATAGCATTGCATAAGAAACACATTCTACTTTAGAATTTGCTTAAAACCACTTATAATTTAAAAATGGGTAAATAAAAATAAACGTTAACAAATAAAGAAAATACCTCTTCTGAATCTGTGCCACTGTCAGCTGATGATAAAGTTGAGGAAGCTAAACTCAAGGTATCATCATTTCTCCCTTCTGTAAAAGAAGTTTAAAAGTTATTATACTTAACTCAAATATGAACAAATAAGTTTTCTTTTATAGGACCTCCTTTGCAAAAATTGAATTTTCACAAGAATCATTTGTGGTGTTTAAATTTGAAGAAAAAAAAACTAAATGCAACAAAAGTATATATCTAAAATGTTATCAAAAATACATGCTTAAAATACCATCATGAAAAAAAAAAGATAACACAAATTTTGTTGAAATTATTGGCTACTTTAATATGAAGAAAACTAATAGCTGATTACAGCAAATACATTGCCAGATTATGGCTGGCCAAAAACAACATTTTCTTAAAATTGGCAAATTACTTGAACTCTTCCCTATTCCCAGGTTCCTTTGGAACAATTAGTATTTTAAGCTTTAACTTGACTCTCATGAAATAACAATAAAAATTGCAATTCCATGTTCAAAATATAATTAAAGTGTAATATAAATAAAATTTAAAACTAGTATCTTCAAAGGCTAATTCCATGCAAAATTATCCTTTCTGTCTGTAGTAAGTCCGTCCACATGTGTAAAAAGTAACTATCCTACAACTTTTAACATTAAATTAAAAAATATTAGGGCAATAGCTAATCGGCACTTATTAAAACCAAATAACGTAACTTGCTTTATAGAATTTGATTTATTTTTAAAATTTAAAAGGCTCTTAATATTATTTTAAATTGTGACTTACACTACAGTTACATGGAATTACCCCAAACATTTAGTAATTATAAATTTCCATTGATTTTTAACTACCATGAGGTATTCTAGTGTGGTGCCTTTAGCTCTAGTCTAGTTAACCTGACCAAACCTAAAAAGAATCCGTGTGCGAAAAGTATTTGTTTACTGAACTAAATTTTTTTAGGTCTACAAACCAATCCTAAAAATGTCATATTTCTTTGTTGCAGCTATCAAAACCTTGGTGAATAGTATAAAATCAAAGCTACGCAAGTCAAAATCGAACCTAAATTCAACAAGCTACCACGGTGGCGCAATCGTTACGATGCTAGCCTTTGGAGCTGCTGGAGCGAGTTCGAATCCTGATCAGGCATGGATGTTTGTGACCGTCATTAAATGTTGTTATTTGTTTGTGTTGTCTCTTTCTTTGTGTCTCTTGTGCTTGCGTCATTTCTGAGGCTTAGTACAATAGACTTAAAGTCGCAGTGCTTGGCAATCTTGCCTCCCACCAAGAAAGTCATAAGTCATAACAAACAAGAGCATTACCTGAGCTGTCAGATTCATTGTGACACCCGCTCTCCGACAACGCAAAGGACACAGGATTACTAAGCTTCCTCACAGGCAAAGGTCGAGCGGGGAGACATCGTTGCACAACTGTACTGACAAGGCATACTAAAGTATTGTAGCGGTTCCCAGGTATTTCCAGCAGCGTTCGACACCAAGTCAGCAGGGATGGAATGGTACCAGCAGACAGCAACTTCTCTCGGCCGATTTCTATCAAGAAATTAAGATAGGTTTGATGGGTCATAAGACAGATGTATATAATGTTTTTTAAAATTTTTTTTACATAAAAACCATGAAATGGAAACATTTGAAAAGTAACTCTGTTACAATTACTTAATATGAAAAGTAACTTAATACTTTAAAAAAATCCTAAGTTGTAATAAAATTAAATTTTAGCCATCTTACTGTTTTCTAAACAGGACCAACTTGAAGAAACAGACACAAAACACTGCAATTAATTTTTGTATTTAATTTAAAAAAGAGCTGCATTTCAAAATTGGCTCTGCAACAAATGATCTCAATGAAGAGCAGCATGTGAAGTAATGGAAGAGTAACAAAATTGTTAATTACTTAGCTGCCAGATAAAGTAACTCTGCTGAAAAATCTAACAGCATTACTTAATAAAAGTTACTGTAACAAGTAACAGGGTTACAACTTCATTCTCTGATATAAAGAAAAACCTAAGGATGTTATTTCTAAACATTTTTAAATAAAATTTTATGTAAAAAAAACAATGCCTAAAAGTAATGAAAGCTTACTTATTTGAGTCAAGTGCACTAAAATTTTCAATCCGGTCTTGCATATGGAACTGTTAAATCTGCTGCAGCCAGCTGCATTGTAGTTAAATATAATATGTAAAATTCTTAAAATAACATCTTCCTTTACAAACTGACGTGCAGCATGTCCTAAGAGTACAATTAATAACAGGGTATTCATTATACAACGTTTAGGTGAAATTAAATGTTAAATTATCAACTATAAATTGACAAGAATAGTGAATACAACACTACTGAAATTTTTTTTATTGAGAATACTGTTATTTAAATACATAAATACAGGAAAATCCCAATGTGATTCTTATTCCAATTGACATAACATAAAAACATATCAACACAAACAGCAAAGGATTCCTCTATAATTTTTTTTTGTGAACCATTGTGTTCAATTGAATATAATGACCACGATTTGTGAAATAATTTTAAGAGTCTTTTTAATGCAAAAAAAAATAAAGTATATTTCATTATTTTCCCAAAAATCTAAGGATCACAAAATCAAGGAATCTGTTTAAAAAATGCATACTGTAGTGAAACTTATCCTACTGAATTTATTTTATATTTGTATTGATTTTAATGGGGAAATATTATTAACAGCAAATTTTTGTTTTTGGATATATTTAGTTAAAAGCAACAAGCAAATAGCTTCACTTTTAATAATCACTTTTAATAAAATAAGAATTGGTATTTGGTAATGAAACCTTTAAAAATCACCAATATATAGAAAAAAATTATGATAAACAGGAATTAAATAATCAATAAAGTTATTATTTTTTTGGAAAGATACGTTTATCAAAAGTTCTGTATATATTAGAAGTTTTAACCTAACTAATTAAACTATATACCAAACATAAAGATTCACCTAATAAAATTTTCTAGCATTTAAAATCCTAATGATAATTTTGTAAGAGTTTGAAGGACAAAATCACTCACTAGTTCTTGTAGCCTCTGAAATGGCTTCTAGGACGGGAAGGATTGTCATCTTTTTGGGTTCTTCTAAGAAATGTATAAGTTCTCGAGGTAATCCATCTTTACAAAGTTTAGTGGCATTCACAGCTGAAAACGATAATAAAAGATTAAAAAAAACAAAATTTATAATTTAATTAAATTCAGAATAAGGAAAAATACAAACAATTATTGAAATATGTCGCAAGTTTCAGACCAGTAAATGTTAAGTAAATACAAATCAACAATAATATAATTTGATTAATATATTTTTATAAATATTTTAATCCCAATAAGTTTGAGTAATTACGATTGTTTATACAATTAAATAATGCAAAGAATAAATGGCACAAAACATTGTATGAAAAGCTATACAGAAATCTATATTTTTCATCATCGTACACAAAAAGGCCCAGTGGATTAATGGTAGGGCTTGTCCAAGGATCGAGTCCACATTTGGCGGGGTTGACCCATCCTTTCATCCCTTAAGTGGGTTAAGTGGGACATATGCCTAGCACCCCAGAGCCTTTGGTAACAAAAGGTGGAATGGGTACAGCAGGCTTGGCCCACAAGAGGGCTGTTGTGCTGAGGAGTTTAGTTTAGTTTTAGTACACAAAAAAGCAACTTTTGCAACAACTTCACAAGATTAATTAGTTTCTTACCTAAAGCAATAGTTGTCGACTGTGACATAAAATCAATTGGTATAATTAAAACCAAATATGTATTTTATTTTTTTATTTATTTACTTGATTCATTCAACAAAGTAAAAATAAAGAAATAAAATTATGCTAGTTGTAATAACCTAAAAATAGAAAGCCATATTTTTTACGTGTAAAAAAAAATTAGGTATTATTTTTAGTTTTAAATGTTGGATATTGAAAGCACAGAAATTATAAAATACATGAAACCTAATCCATACTTACAACTAGCCATAATCTTTTTTAAGAGCTTCATAATTGTGTTCAAAACTTTGTGTCGTTTTGCATATACCCTTATATGAGAAACAATAATAGGAAGTACACCAAGGAATCTTGCTTTAACTGCAAACTTCTTATCTATAATCAAAATTCAAAAATAAAATAGTTAAAGTAAAGCCTTATCAACAAACTCACCAACTCAAAAGTATTCATAATATTACTTATAAGTTTCAAATTGAAAAAAGCTGACAAAATAAAGAATTTATGAAGTGCAAATTTTAATTCATCTTGGATAAATTATCCATATTAATCTCAACAGGACAGTGAGTAACTTCAGAGTTGCATAAAAAATCATAAATATTAGTAAAAAATAGTTAATAGGTTAAGTTAAAATGTCTAATTTTTTGCTGGTATTGAAAATAAGCTAAGAACACTTGGGATATTCTTTGAACTTAAATCATTTAAATTAACAAAGATTGAATTCGGCAGAAATACACCATTTTGGTAGAGGGTAGTTGATTTTAGTCAAAAGATTGAGCCGATAACTAAACTATATTGGAAGACTTCATTTTGAATTTTTTGTTGTTATGTTTTTGTTAAAGTCATAAAGCTAAACTAAACTTTAAAAAACATCTTATTCTAAAAAAAAATGAACACATGTACTTAACTTACGCAAAAATTCCTTTTACTGCTTTTAAAAACCCTTCCTTACTGAAAAAATTCATTACGAAATAGAATAATTAAAGAACAGAAAAATACAGTTACCTTCTTCACCAATTTTGGCAGTGACATTGTACAATGAGCCGATAAAGTCTTCTCCCCAAGACATTTGACATTTTACAATTAGTTTTAGCAAATGATCAACTGCGCCGTGGAGAACAAAGGATTGGGCATGTTCATTTCCACCTAGAGGAAAAAAGGCATAGTACTTAGAAATTTCATGGTTATTCATGAAACAAAATAAAAATGGCTTAAGAAGTGTCTTGTCTGAATTGACTTCATAAAAATTACGGACTTATTACAAACAAATTAAGAATAAATTACATTAAGATTAAAAATTAAGACTATGATTCCAAAAAATAAGGATACAGTTTATCCATTTATTATTTTTTTTAAATAAATAAATTGTTTTTTTGAATTTTAGGCTTGTGGTACTAATAATCTAAACCTAAAAGCATATATGCAGTCAGTTCGAAGTTAATTTTTTAAAATTAATTAAATTTTTATTTTAAAAAAACAATTAAGGCTATTATCTGTTTTCTGAGGCTTATGTGACAAGTAAAAAAATATTTTTGGAATTAAAAACAAAGAAGGTCAAGAACCTTAGGTTTTTTTCGAAATATTACACTTTATATAAACTCTCACAACCCCTTAGTAGATGAGATCTCATTCATAATTTCTAATAAAATGCGCCAATAAAACTTATGGCTTTTACTATGAAACCTTTTAGCAGATATTGTGGCACTACTTTTGATTGATATAATAACATATGATGTAGTATGGTAAACTACAATAAATTTTACATTGTGTCAATTTCTTATTGATATTATATCAAAAGAATAGTTTAATTTACATACATTAATTATAAGTAGGACAGGATTTAAGTTTCAGATGCCATCTTAAAACTAGAAATTACCTGATTTTAGAAACAGCATCTTTTCTATAATTAAAATAGCAAAATATCTAATATGTTGATCCTGACTTTTCTGAAAAAAAAAAAAAAACCAGATTTATATTAAAAAAATACTTTAAAAATAATGAAACTAAAAATATATACTTGTAATATAATTTTAAAAAAACTGCCAAATTAGACTTACTTCTAAAATAGCAACTAAGAGTGGTATGCCACCTTCATAACTAGACACAAAGTGCTTCATTGCACTATCTGCAATAAAAGGGTTATTTATTAATTAAGTCTGGTGATTCCATATTTAAACAAATAATAAATGTTACAAACTTGATTATTTTTGAACAAATAAATTGTGGATTGCTACATGATCATACCAAAATTAAAATGTAAAATAAAATGACTTATTTATAAAATAAAACTGTTTATTCAACACAACAGAAAATTTTAATAATAAATATTGTGAAGTTTATTTTTTAATGTATACTGTGCAGCACATTAAAATATAGAAAATATATATAACTAATTTTTGAAAAATAATACATGTATCAATTCAAAATTGTCAAATTGATATTTACTCTAAAACATCAAAGCTATTATAAACATAAAAATAACAACATAATAATTTTAAACTTAAAGTAAACAGGAATAATAATCATTCATTTTAAGTTTAATTCTAAAGCTTCTAAAGATGGCATAATTCCAGTTACCTGAAGAATATCAGTTACAAGATCTAAAATAAACTCAAAGTAGCTTGCTTCACATCTATCAAGTCATTTAATCAAATATCTAATAATGTTAATGTCTTTTTAATACATAATTTATTTTTATAAAGTTTATCTTTACGACCAACAAAATCTAAATTAACAAACTTCTGGGCTTAATATTATAGTTAATCATTTTAAACATTTTTGTATCACTAGATATCTTTAAATTTGTATTAGATTTGCATTCAATAGCAAATTTCTGCCCTTTAAAAAAAAAAAATTCAATTAAAAAAACTATTAATTAAACTAATGCTATTTACATGCTACCTTTCGATTGTTAACATAAATCATAAAAAGTATGAAAAGCTTGAGTTTTTTTTAAAAATAAAACGAGTTATATATTAAATTTTTATTTCATAACACATCTAAGGACTTTTTAAGACACTCAACAACACGATTTTTTTTTTATAATTACCTATTGCTTAACTAATATAACACAAATTCTGCTTTCGATTATAACTTTTAGGAAAATCTTCATTTTTCAATTTCAATGATTTATTTTTTATTTTTAAACAGGTAAAATTTAATGTTTAATTTAATGAAACTAAAATATTTACAGTGCCTATAGCACATTCTTGATTTAAAATTTGATGGAGAGAAACTTGAATTTACGTTTTTCAAGGGACTAGGCAAAGCGAATATTTAATATGGACCGTGGAGTTTTTGAATGAATAATAACACTTTCAATACAAATTGCAAGCACTACCGAAAAATTCTAGCAAAGCTATAACGCTAAAGCCTCGGTTTCCTCGGAGTCCGTCAACATATTTAAGCGGTCGGACAAGTGCGGTGAGTGACGTCATAAAAACTACTGACATTGATTACGCTAGATTGGTTTCCTCGGAAGCGTTGCAGGACAACTCAACGCGACCGCCAGATTGAGTTGCTGTTGCGTGCGTTGGGGATATCCTGATGACAACGTTTTTTGCTGTTGTCTGTTGCGTGGCGTGCTTGCCAAAAATTAAAAATTTGAGGAAATGACGGAAGGCGAGAGTTGTTTTACGCTTGCCGAGGATAAAATGCTAATTGATTATGTGAGAAATCACGAAGAACCTAAATTTTCCATTTTTGACATGCAAAGACGAAAACCAAAACAACAACAGAGTTAGTTGAGTGAGTTCGCTAGGTTTCCAGTTTCGTGTCAATGTAACGTTCCGATGAAGCGGTGGCCAGTAGAGTTACGCCATCCACGTAAAATAGCGGTCGCATTTTTCTAGCGACAGACTCCGAGGAAACCAAGGCTTAATGTTTACAGAGACGTTTTTTTCTTCCTATTTTCAATTTAAATTTGAATAAAAAAATTGATATTTTTTATCATCATATAAACATCCTTACCTTCAGTGCAAACTGCAAGCTGCAGTTTTTCAATTGATCCAACATACAAATTTCGGTCAGCACTTGTCTTTAAATTTACTAACTTTTCTAAGCTTTCGATACATTTGTTAACAACACTAAGAGGATCTTCACTTGGTCTGCATGCATAAGTAGTTTGATTAAATATATTCATTTCCAAGTTCAAAGACAATATTGCATTCAATTGTTAGAATATAAAAAAGAAGCATGTTAATTCACATAAAGGGAAAAATGTTAAAGAGAGAACAGCAAGGTGAAACGTTTCAAAAAGTATATTAAATGAATCAAGTAATATTTAATTAAAACTAAGATGAACTAATACGTAATTGATTTTTCAGTTGCAAGTTAAATAAAGTATCCGAATTCAGTTAACATTCTGTAAAGGAATCCGTTTTTGTTTCCTCTACAGAAAAACAAAAAAAACTATTTTCAAAAAATTATTGACAAGAAGATTAAGATTATAGATTTTAATCAAAACTAAATAAAAAAAATGATAAGTTATATAAATTAATTTGCAACGTGGGCTATTTTAAAAGACCAACAAGAACAAATTTTCTATTAGATTCCAGATAACATCTCATAACAATAGCTTTGAACTGTTGATAACGTATTTTGCAATGAAAAACATCTAACAATCGCAAATTAGGAAATAGGAGCATGTCATTTTTGACAGATAAATGACAGAAGCCTGCTTTCATACCACACACAATGGTTTTATAATTAAAAACGAATTTCAATTTGATTTTAAATCTAAAAGTTTTCTATCTTTTTAGTATACACTTAGATGATGTATTTAAGAGAAACTTTGCCATCTGAGGCATACAAAAACATAAAGCCACTCAAGGATTGTTTGACTTTCTTACAATATTTGTATTTTTTTTTATGAAGCATTCATTTTATAAAACTTTCGAGTCTAAAGCATTGAGGATTCTTTTTAAGCTATTTTCTCCAAGAAAAATAGTTTTCACATAGATCATATGTAGAAAGTTTAATTCTCAACGGTGAAAACAAGTTTACACTTTTGCTTATCCCTCAAAGGGAATATTTATGTCTGGTATATTTTACACAGAGTGTGTTTATTATTATCAATAATTCTTTTAAGGCTAAGTATGCTGCAGTCTAATGTGACAAACTTTCAAAAACGGCACAGCTTGAAAATTTATTCTAAGTTTAAAATTCATTCAGTCATTTTTTAACAAATTTCAAAAGTATATAAAAAGTAGATGACTAATTTGATTGTATAATTTATTATGTATACCATCAAAATTGTGGTTTTATATAAACGAAGTGAACTTAATGTTTAAAAAAGTTAAAGATACTGATAAAGACTTAAGTTAAAGGCTATAGTGTTTAAGCAAGTCATAAATATAGAGAGGGTGATAAAAGAACTTTAGCCTATAGGAGGTATATTCTTGAATTCGTAAGTTCAAAAAAAAGATTTTAAAAAATGCTTAAAAAGAAATCGGAAAAGTTAGCTTAGCATGCACATAACACTGTTAGAGATGAATTAGTAACGATATTCTAGAACTACAAATATTAAAGCATGGTTATATTTCAATGCCAAATTGAAACACTTTATAGCAATTCAATTCAAATAAATTAAAAAGCGGGGGCGTAAATTTGACAAAGAGTAGGGATTGAAAAGCGCTCACTTGACATCTTTCTCCATTCTGGCAGTGGTTTGAGATTGGCGAGCTAAGGTAGTCAGGACCCGTTCAAAAACTTTCTTTTTGGTGGAGTCATTAGCAGTGGGATACTTCCTTTTTTAAAGCCATTTCTTTTTTGTTACCACCATCCAAGTTCTCGCTCTTTACCTCGGCAGGTGGCTTCCCCTGCAAACAAAGTTTTTTGAAAGTGGCTATTTCGGAAATTTTCACAGGGGTAGGGAGAATTATTAAAAGAATCCTCATGTGTCGAAAGCGACGTTTTCAACGCAACTCTTGTGTTTGAAAGAATGAAGTGTCAGTTTAAAGATTTTTTTCTTTTAAGTTTTTGCCGCCATATATCAGAGTTGCGAAGTAGAGTCTGGGCTAATAATAGCAGGGAGATAATATGCCTGCGAAAATATGAATAACGGCTTCCTTAAAGACGAATGGAACTACTGGCATCAGACATATTTTTTATTTACGATGTCGAAATCAAACATATGTTGCTCTCAAATTATAAGAAAGAGACAAAATGTAACTTACAAACTTTGATTACAATGCCCAATCAAGCAAAATGATGCTCAATACTAAACTTTTCTAATTTGTTTTAAGCATTAACAGAAATAATAGATATAAATTTGAAATAATCCGAAAAAAATTCAAAAGTAAAAATATCTCACGAACCATAACATTATCAACCTTATCAGAAAATCAGAGATATGATCTAGAGGGGAATGATTGGAAGCCATCGTAGAGCAATGATTCTTTTTACCAGATCAGATTCGTTCGTCGTATACTGCAAATTGACATGAACACATATAAATACAATAATTTTGGACATTATGATTCATTCAACCATTGCCTAACAGCGTATTACGGCGAACCCAACTACCACTGACCGGCCGACAAGCTGCTTCTAACTAAATTAACCCAGAAAATCCCATTTCCTACTTTAAATCTCGGTGCTTTACGTGTCATGAACTAATCAATGAAAAGCGGAGGAAAAGATAAGAGCGTTTATACATATATAAAAAAAAAGAGGCACTGCCCTCGCTATTCCCAAGCGATCAAACATTGGACCATCTCCAAGAAACCATTGTGACTAAATGACTCTAAGACAAACGATCGTTTGCTTTCATAAACGTGCATAATCGTCGGTAGGTATCCAAGGATAATTTTAGACACCCTTTTTTAATAATTATTCACACCCACCCAAAGTGATGGAACCATAAGCGAAATTAATAAAACACAGGAAACTACAAAAATCAATTTCACACTATCATTCATCAAAGAAATTACTATATTTTCCCAAAATAACGGCACAAAAATATATTTCTTCTTTTTATTATAATTTTTTATATAAATTTTCGATAATAATTATAATAAAAAAATATTGCATAATTGTTTAACTTATATGACAAGCATGATTTACATTAATTATTTCACATAAATTCTTACAAATTGATTCAAATGTTTTCCTGACACATTGCAAAACAATGAGCCATATTAGAGGGTACTTAAATTAGAAAACAATGACTTTGGAACCGTCTTTAAGAAAAGACCAACATTCCCTTCCTTCTAATTCTTGATGACAACTAATTTCGATCCAAGTTACTATTTAGGCCTGCAGTTTAATTTAAATTGAATTGCTCATTGTTTTCGATGGAGTTGTTGTCTGTTTTAAATGCCTCTTACAGAAACACGTGGAACGCACCTGGAATCAACAAACGATATATAGGGTTTCCTTGGAAGCTCTGAGAAACCTTGAGTTTATTTTTAAACTAAATCTTCTTCTAGTAGTGGGAAAAAGTAAACCGCTTTCAATTTTAAGTTTCTTTTTAGTATCTTTGAAGTATTTTTCTTTAACATATGGGCCCCGTTCAAAAATGATACACACTCCAGTGGGGAGAGGGGGCGCGGGGGGGGGGGGGGGGGGAGAGGTTCGTGCAGTTGTGACAATTTGTAACAAGGATGAGGACATGGAGATAGAGTTTTTGTAAGTGTGACATAACATTCACTGCTTCAAGATACATTGCAAATCCATAGCTGAGGTTTAAACAGCAAACTCTATTCTTTGGATTAAAAAGTGGATGTTAATTTTTAAAATGGCAATCTTATATTGTTTTCATGTAAAACTGAAGATAGTTAACCTCAAGAAAGATAAGGTTCGGACAGATTGCAATTGGGAATTTTTTGCTCTATTTAAAATTTTGAGTTGAAAAACAATGTTAAAATCGGTAAAAAATAAATGTGCTATGTTGTTGGTAGAAAAAGAAGTGTAAGAATGTGACGGAGGGTTATCAAAAATCTAAAGAAAAGTGTAGTAGAATTTATGGACAGCCCCATGTCATTTTTTATATCTTAAAAAGTGTAGGCAGTATTACCCTGTAAAAGCTTTTAAACAAAGATTTAAATATAAAAAAGTCTCCCCCACAAAAGAATCACTGTAAATTTTCTCTGTAATATATCCTCCTTAAAATACATCCGCTTGCCAACAGAGGTTGAACTTGAACTTAAAATTCACTGCATGTTCCATTATTCATCTGAAGCTATTCCAAATTTTAAAACATTCAAGCATGTTGGTTAATTTAAGAGATTTAAAACTGTGAATTGAAATACACAATTTTTTCATAACAAAGTCATAGATAAAAGAAAAAGCGAAGCATGTTACTGGAGGAAATACACTGTTTAAAAAGTTTGGTGCAAGATTGTGGCAGAATCGTGGAACCTTTTCCTGCCAAACTAATCTGTAATAAAACCATAACTTTGATATACTGCAAAAAGGGTTAATCAGTGCTCAAGATAGTAATGAAAGCTAGAAAGTTATAGGATTCCGGTGCAATCTTTGTGCCACATTTTTAACTGCTTAGTCTTTTTGTTTCAAGGGTATATTGCTTAAAAAGTCGGACATTGGGAGTCACTGAAAATTACCAAGATATGTATCTAGTTTAATGGGCCCTGAATGAAATACTTTTACTTTATTATTTTAAAAAAAACATTCTTTATCCATTTAGTTCTACACAGTAACCATTGGAATTTCAAAATGAAAATTAAATACTGGACTGTGATTAATTTTAGTACAATACTAAGAATACATAATGATTTTTAAGTGTTTAAATTTTTTTGAAGTTTAAATTTTCTTCTTTTGTAAGAAAAACTATGATTTTGGGCCTAAGTTACCCACACTGACGGTACCCAATTTGTAATTTAGCATCTGAAAGTCTAACTTAAAAATTAGATATGAATTATTGAAAACTGTTTCAAATACTTTTTAATTTTGTGTGAAAAAGGGTTGTAAATGAAAGTCTGGTTTTGCCTGAAATAAATTTTCTACTTTTAGAAAATTTATTTCAGGTAAAATAAGTGTATAACCAGGCATCCAAAGATGCAAATTGTCTAAACTTTCAACTGATTTCAACTCAATTTAAACTATTTTAACTTTTCAAATCATGTTGCCCAAATTAGACATTGAATACCTACTATTAAGTTTGTCATTAAAAAAATTTAAACTTTGTTCGAATTAAAAAATAAGATTAAGGAGTGCCTTAAATAAATATAATACATTCTAAGTTACATAAAATTTTACACTTAAACAAAAAATAACAGGATTAATTTTCTATGAATTTATTAAGTTGGTTACACAGGATACATTTTTAATTTAACAAGTTTTTCCAAATATTAGTTTGTAGGGAAATTAAATTTTTAATAGAAACAAATCACTGTTCCAACAAAATTTCACTTTTCAGTCAAATAAATTAAACACCAAAATATTTTTTAAAAAATGATTTGTGTGTGCACATTTCATAGAATGATCCTGAATATGGTGAATATATGGATCATCTTCAACCATAGCGAATTTTGCAAATGCTTACATAAATAAACCATTACATAAATAAACCACTCTTGAAAAAACAAAAAACTGTTGTAAAATTTTTAAGCAGTTTTAAGGTCGGTTTATTCTTCTTGCAAGAGTGGTATAATCGTTTGAGTGAGTTACTTGGTTTGGTTGTTACTTCACTATGGTTGGAGACAATTTATATTAAGTTCAATTGCAAGGTTAACACAGGTGAATGGGTACTACAGTACTCTGACGCATAAACAAACTAAAAAAAAAGGAAGATGGGCAAATTAAGAATTAACTTTCTTTAGGGTGTAACACTCTATGATTATGCTGCCTGATTTAACGATAGATAACCCTTTTGCTTTAATTTTAATGAATACATTATTGAATTCATTTTCGTAGTTTCAAAAACACTTCATTGCACCTGATTATTTGCTTACTTGGAGAGTTTTACTATAACAAAAAATAAGTCATAGTTTAATTAACCCTTTCATTACTGAAACACCCCAAAACGCCCAAACAATTAAGGATTCGATAATGTTATTCCTATCAAATATTACGAAGAAGCAAAAATCCTTCGTAGCAAAAGGGTTAAAGAAGGGTCACATAAAAAAATATAAATGAGTTTTAATTACTTTTAAAAGTATCAAAACTATTTCCTGTCTGCAAATTTAACATTATAGCTCTACAGCACAACTGCTTAACAGCTAGGTACGTATTAACAAATAACATTATCATGATAAAAAAAATTATAAATTGCATTAATCAACATATCAAACATCACACCGATTAGGATACACTGAATATTAAAACAGACCTAAGAATTAGTTATTTAAAGTACAAAAAAGAGGAATGAAAGCAAAATAAAATAAAATCTTGTGTCAGTTACAAGAAAAGAAGGGCCACACTTTGTACAAAGCACTTTTTGTTTTTATTTTCTATAATTTTTTTAAATACTTTTCAGAAGAGTGCTATAGGTCATAAGTACCTCAAGAAATAGAGATTAAGCAGCAACCTAATTTTTAGCAAACAAATATCCCTAACCACATACTACCTTTACACATTAACTATTTAAAAGTTATCTAATAGTAATTTTTCATACATTGATTCGATAAGTACAGACAAGGGTTAAAAATATTTTGTTTTAGACTTTGACACATCCAAAAGGAAATTTTATAATTGTTCCACATTAAATAGTTTCTTAAAAACTGAATAAGAAATAAAGTAACACTTAGTGAATATGCGTTTCTTTTTAAAATAGAAAGATTTATGCAAAAATTAAATTCGTTTCTCAATAACTAATATAAAGTTACTTAAGATGCTTTTGACACAACATATTTTTTTATCATTAGTTCATAAATAGGAGATAAAAGGCATTATGTACTACACAATCTAAAACGATTTTGGAAATTAATGTTTTTAATATGTTAAGACTATTTTTAAGACACTCAAACCAATTTAATTTTTAAGATTAAGTTAAGAATGAACACTCATTCAGCAAAATTTTATTTAACATAAAGTATTTTTATAAGGATCGGACGAAGAAACATATCTTAACGATTTGTGAGAGGAAATATGAACTATGTATAAAAAAAAACTTCCAAAAGCTAACTTATTCCAAGTAAGTCAAAAATTATTAATGAAACAAAGATAAGTCAGAAATACTTTCATTAAACTTGCAGCAGTAAGATTAAAAATAAAGAGAAAAAAATAGTGAAATTATGTGACTAATCGTTCACTTGAACAACAATATCAACGCTCACTTGAGCATAGATGGCTCAAAGAAACAGGAGTTCGAGATAAATTTATTGATTGCAAATCAAGTTAGAACACTAGAGATACCACGTATTTTCTTTAAATATTTGGTTTCTTTTTAGTATCCAGTATAATTATTTCTACTTACCAGAGATTTTTAAAATATTAAAACTGATTTTAAAAGTTAAGTTGGTTTTACTGTAAAACACAAACAGTAAAATATCTTTGTTTATGTATTTACTTCATTTCATCTCATCCTACGTCGAAAATAGAAAGCTTTAACGTGACGTACATCTCTATTTTCACTTCACGATTTTCTCCCACTAGGGACGCTGTTGACCACAGACCTCTTAGATTAAAGGATCGCGGATAGCTTCTTCCGCTGGGCGAGGAAAGAAAAGCCTCCTTTCTCCCAGTTGTACCCGAAATTTTCGACTGAGAATGGAGACTCCAAAGGAATTTACTTTTTTTTTTCCAAAAAAATTAGTGCTCATTAAGATTTTTCTTTGCAGATCTGATTCTGATGTGACATTTAAACTATACTTGCATTGTACAGAGTGTCCCAAAATGGACTACTTTATTATGTTAGTTATGTTTATTACGTTATAATGTTACCAGCGGGTGACCGAGCTCTGCTCGGAGAAAACAGGTATCGAAGCTAACTCGAAGATTTAAATTTTCAATTGTGATTTATCAAAACAATACATACCATAAGAAAATTTGTGAAACCATTGGTGAAAAGATAACCGGTTAAAGTTAATGTGACCAGATTTTCACAATCAAAAAGTGTAAGTATTTTTTTATGCACATAATAGTCCCTTCACACAATTACACACTTGGTATAAGAAAGATAAGGAAGGCGCGTTCAACAGCAGCAGTGGTTCCAGGCAAACAGAAACCATACTCCACCAATTTGTTGATGACTTTAACTTCATTTAACAATTTCTAAAGACGTCAGAGCGTTTTACAACGATTATTCATAAAAAAAATCTATTTTATTTACAATTTCCTCGTTTTTCGGGACATTGCGGGACTTTTTCAAAAAAGCGGGACGGTTTGGCGGGACATTCGGCCCGCGGGACAGTAACACAAAAAGCGGGACTGTTTCGGCAAAAGCGGGACGTCTGGTCACATTAGTTAAAGTGCACCATTGTAAACAAAGTTAGAGTTTGGAAAGGGAACTATTCTATACAAAGGTAAAGTTTTAAAAGTCATAGGAAATGAAATGTAATTGATAATTAGCGTTTCGTTGAAAAGCAACGAAAATGTCGAAATGTGGTAAACATTCCATTTCATACTTCATTCAGCTCGATAAGTATAGCAACCATACGTTAAATTTTCAAGATCGCCAAAAATCGCCAATGAACAGAATAGAACTAAAATCGTCTGCTGATTGGAACTAAAAAAATATTCATGTTACCATTTCTGTAAAACTCAATAAAGTTTAAAGCGAGGTTAAATTTATTTAAATTTGAAAAATTAAAATCTTAACTAAACATTTATAGCTTAAGCAGAGGCTTATAGCTTTAGCAGATGGCATCAGGAAAGTAGCCATTATGGCGAACTAATGAAGTTTGAAAATATCGTATCTGAAACTCCGAACTGCTTGACAGTAGCGCTTCAAAACCTGTGCCAATCGATTTGTCGTGGCCAAAAACTCCAAACCCCCAAGTTTACCGGGGTTTATTAATTTTGGGGCGATTTTCGTTTTGGCACCATTCCTCGTATTATAGTATAAGATTACACTTTATTGAGTTCAATTTAACCGACAGATAGCGCTTCAATACCTTGTGCTTGCTGTATAAAAGAACTAGGCATGCTTATACACCAAAAAGGACACGTGGTCAGAACTGAACATTTCTGAACACCTGTCTTTGTCCGGGTATCTTAAAGTGTTTTTTTTTTTTAAATATCATCTTGCGGTTAGAATTTTCACTGAATTTGGCTAATTTCTCGATTCAGTTTTCCTGGAAGACGTTACTTGTAGATCACAAGTCACCGCAATTAGGACTTTGGACGATTGCGTTTTCGACGCATGATATATGTGAAAACGAATATGGCTGGATGTTTTTGTATTTGAGTTTTTTTTTTTTTCAATTATAATTTCTTTTTTTATTAGAAGGAACTGTAGAGTTAACATTTGAAATAAGCTACTATTTTATTAATTGAAAGATAGTTATTATTTAAAAAAAATATGAAACGAACGTGGCTTTTATATGCAACAAAATTAATATTAAGTATTTGTTTCAATACATACTTTCGGAAAAATTTAAAGTTGTTAAATGGTAAAGGTAAATTTATTTGTTATTGCAACAATGACATAATATTTTCGCTTAGCTTTTTTTTTAAAATTTTTTTTTTGGATATTAAAATAATTAGTCCAGATATCAGATTTTCTTCCAAAATAAATTTCTTACTAGGGAAAATAATATGAACACTTTTTATTTTATGTACAGTTATCAATTCATCAACCTAATACAAAACAATAAAAAAATTGATGATATGCCATTATACATCCTATGGTAACTCATTGGGTTAGATTTAAAATGCAATTATTTATTTTTAACCCTACGATCGTTAGAACCGGCTTTTCTGTATTTTCTGCATCATTTTTTCTTACAATTATCTAAAATTATCATCTCTTTCAAAATAAACCTGATTCTAATTAAAAAATAAGTATTTTATTTGAAATAAATTTAAATGTATACAGTGAAACATACGTATCAGCCCATTTCCTGGTCGTTCGTCATCATGGTATTGTCTTTTTGTTTGTAGCTATATAATTTAGTAAATCGATAATCCAAGTATCTCTTAAAGTTAGGCATTCATAGACAGACAGGACATATGTGAACACTAGCCAAATATTTCCACTCTTCCTCCAAGACGTTACCGAAATCATTTTTACTTGTCCTTAATTGACTTGGCATATCCCTTGGGAATACAAAACCAATCATTGACGAGTGAAAACGCTTTTGGTAACATCTTGGAGGAAGAGTGTATGGAGGTTTGGCAAAGGTTACACTTGTCCTGTTCCTCCGTGTATGCCTAGCTTTACACTGTAAGTTTAGTTATGGTAACTATTTATATTCTGAAAAATTAAAACAAAACCGCTTTTTCAAAGCATATTTATTTCTTACGAAGGTAATCAAAGTTCTAAAGAATGTGTATTGTTTTATTTACAGTCTCTGATTTTGAAGATAATTTGTCTATCTACATTTATAAAAAATCATTCAAATGTTGCAGGACGCGCAAAATAGTTTTCAAAAGTATCACCCTATCTAGGAATTTACTGTTCTTTAACAAATAAGAAAGTTTATAAAAAGTACTAGCTAAACATCATCATTGAAGAGTTGTTAGGAGTCAACGCCTGAATGGCTCAGATGCTGTTGGAGGACGTGAGGGACCTCGGCTGTAGAGTTTGTCAATGTAAGCCATGAGCATATTCCTTCTAATCCTTGCGATGCACTTAAGAACCAGGTAACGTTTATCTTTTGAAAGGACACTTTCTATAATTTCAAGGTGATTCGTGTTTTTTATGAGCTCTTTGGAAGCATAAGTGATAAGTTTTGTTTCCTGAAGGAGCTCCCTGAATTCGACTTTGGCAGCATTCAATCTCTTTTTCATGTAGTCGTTGAATTCTCGTTCGCACTTTTTCTCATCACTTATAAATTGAGCGCACCTTTTATCGTTTTGGATAATTTTTTTCACGTCTCTCCAAGTGGAAGTCAAATCAATGTCTTTTAATAGTTCGTCTAACTCTTTATGGAACAGATCTTTTTGCCTTGACTTCAACTGGCGTATGTGGTAATGGAACAGTCTCTCGCGTTCATTTAATTTTAGTTCTGCTACATTATCCCACCTATGATCCGATTTTAGACACCTTATAGCATCTCTATATTGAATATTCGCATTTCTGACCAAGTCAACTAGAAGTGCCATAAAGCTGTTTGATAGAGATTCGTGTTTGCACAATTGTCGCTCTTCTTCAAGTTCTTTCATGCACACAGAAATATTCTTCTGAAATTCACATTGTCGCATTTGCGGGCTGTCAATAATTCTTTCTTCTTTACCTTTTGGTGAACAACGTTTGAAGTAATTTGTAATGAAATCTTTAAATAGTGATTGCTTGCGTTCTTCAGAATTAATATTTAAATAACGGTCATCACAATCTATCATTTTCTTGCATTCAGACCAAGAGATGTCGACATTGAGCCAATTTTGCTCTTTTAATAATTCCAGGAATTCAGACGTTTGCTTCGAAGAAGTATTTAGGGAATCGTCTGTTCGATGTAAATTATTGATAAACCTACAGAAAATTCGTTCTCTTTCTTTTGTTCCTTTGATATCTTGAAAACGAGAATCATTGCAACATTTGTTGGAAAAATCCAAAAAACGTGTGCCTTGTGTTACTTTTGATTCTTCAAGTAATTGTATATAGTTTTCTCTCTTTTTGGCGCTTTCTTTCCTTTTACGATTTTTTTCATCTTCCATTTTTGTGCGAACATACACATCAAACTTGTGCTTTCGTTCCTTTGGAGTGAGAAGTAAATAGCGTGAATCAAAAACTATTTTAGGAAGTTCTTTCTCAAAAGTTGAAAAAGCAGATACTTTCTTTTCCAATAGAAGATCCATAAACATTTGTACTCGTGTAAGATGCGGAATATTTTCTCTTTCTTTTTTCACTTTTAATACAGTTTCTTCTATAGTTAGTTTTTCATTGTCAGCTTCTATTTTTTTACTTACATTAGGGGCATTTGAGATTTCGACTTTTATTTTTTTGGCTTCCGAGTCAAAAGAAGTATTCGCATGAATTTTATCTGAAATTATTGGAGGGGATTTCACAAGTTTCTTCACATCTGTTCTGTTTAGTAATTCTTTTGGATAGTTCCAGACAGAAATTTTTCGGCATGAGTCGTAAAAAAATACCCTATTGTCACCAGTCCAGACCACACACCATGTACTGCCAGGAATTGGCGTGCTAGACACTGGACGAGATTTATTGACATTTTTTACATCCCTACTTTTATTGTCAGACTGACTGTCAGAACTTGCTCGTTTAGTGCTATCTTTCTTAATGTCCAGTTTATTTGTCACTTCAGTTTTTGTTTTTTGTTTTGAAGCATATTCTACATCATGATTTGGAATACACAATTCCGAAACGTTTTCTTCATTTGACACGGGAAGTTTTGTTTCTTTTTCAAGTAAGATTATTTCATTGCTTTCTGCTTTTGTATTAGACTTCTCATAATCTAATTCATTCGATAACACTTTTTCTTTTTCAAAGTAATTAGCTTGATAAATAGGAGTAGCTAGTTTGTGTTGCTCATTTCTAACAACAGGTTTTACAGAGTTTCGGATAAGAATTTCTGTGTTAGTTATATCTGTGATAGATGCTAGTGGAATCATTACAGTAGCAGCAGGAGAATTCGATATTATCTGAGGCATGCTGACACTTATAGACGGAATTGAATAATTAAGAAATGGAAGAGGAGGCGGTGGTTGAGATAATGGCGGAGGAAAAGGAATAATTATTCTTGATGGCGCATCAGTAACGTTTGGACAAAATGATGGAATTTGTTCGAAGCAATTATCATGGCGTGGCCAAATAGTTTGCTGATTTGGAATTGAGTTTTCTTGAAAATCAACTTCGGATTGAGAACTTGTAATTGCTTTTGATTGTGTGTGTACAAAACTATTAATTTTAACGTTTTTGGACTTATCCCAAGTCCCAAGGCGTGAGTCTACATTATAGTAATAAGACATTCCATTTTCTGATCTTTCCTCGATCCATTTTTCTTCTTGTTGCTTAGAAGCCGGAGGATTATAATTATAGAACCAATTTGAACGTTGAATTTCCAAATTACTTTTCGTTCCACAAATGTTAGATGAAAAATAGGCAGGCGGACAGTTTTCATTGACATGAGGTAGAAAATCGGATTTTGAATAAGGTGGCGTAGTAGAATGACATAATTTCGTAGGAATTTGGTTGTTTTTACAGTTCATATTCGAATGCCGAAAATTTGCTCCCCTTGTTCGAGGCTTGTACACTTTTTGTGGAATTACATTTGTAAAAGGTGGACGCTGAATCTGTGGTTGCCTAAATGACCCACCATAAGAACGTTGATGACCAGCATCTACAGATTTCACATTTTGGAATGCACCTCGATGTCTGATTACACCCAAGTCGTTTCTGTACATTTGTACTTTCAAAGCTTAAAATTTACAAAAAAATATTAGAGAAATGAAGAAATGTCTCTAATTAAAAAGAGTGTGATACAAATCTTATAATGTTCTTTCCAGTATCAGGCAGTATTCATCAGTAGATCTAGAATGTTCATTTCTGAAAGAAGTATAAAGATTAACTATAAAGAAGTTAAAATAATATTCAACAAAATATAGAACAATATTTAATCTAATATACAGTAAAATTTAAAATGTGAAGCTCATTGTTGATCCCACTTATCATAGATACGTATATATATACGTATATATTTCAGTTACTAAAATCTTTTTTTTATAAAAAGGAATTTGCACAAATAATTAACCGCATCTCTCCAGGATTTGCTGCGGTGCCAAAATTTGTGGTGCTGCCATCTACTGGGTGTTGTACAAGATTATTTAAGCAGAATGAGTCTCGCTGTTTGAATAAATTTTTTGGACCCAATAAAGCAGTCTTACTAATCGTTCCCATTGACTACTGTCATTCTAGGAATCGATTACTTTACTGTATTGGACTGTCTCTTTAAGTCCTCTGCTACCCTGAACCCATAAAGATATCTAGTATTATTTAAATGTATACCGGTATATTATAATAAAACATAATTAGCAAGATATTTTTCAGCTTTACAGGTTTTTTCCTTTTCTAAATCGCACGATATTTTTTCATCATTTGGCTAAGTTTATCAACAAAATCTCATATAAATGTGAATCAACACTGCCGAGTAACATGTCTCAGAAATAGCATTATCTGATCCTTAGTTGTTGCATGCTCCCATGGGCCAGAAGTGCTAGACCAGATTCATGATGTAGTTACCCTCAAAAAACCACCAACAACAACAGAAAAATGGTATTAAAAAAAACCAAAACCGAGCTTAAGTTTGCAGCAGAGAAATGTACTGAGCGGAAGAAAATTGGTAAACAACCCGGCTGGCGCCGCAAAATCGCGTACTCTGATTGGCTGCTCCTTTCGACCCTGATATTCGTGCACCCTGTTACGTCAAAATCGAAGGAAAAAAATAATTAAAATAACACTCTAACTGAAGCTTAACTAATAAAAATAATAAATTTATGTCTTGAAATAACAAATAAATTTGTTTATTGAATGTGAAATACCTTTTTGTATTCGATTCTCGCACTCAAAAATGAGAACTATTTACCCTTTTTCTCGTAGAACATTTGTATACTGGAAACTTAAGGTCGGTTTAGGTTTTTTTTTTTTTTTTTAGGGAGTTTTATCCCGTTTGGAGAGACCCATACACGCGAGGATATTATCAGTAGAAGTTAAGACGACTCAATAGAACAGATAGTACAAATTTTGGATCCTTCAGTAAATTCCAATCCTTAGTTGTACTTTTATTTATCGTAAAAGCCTGCTATTTGCTATTGGCATATAAACTGAAACTGCCGAAACTACGACTACTATGTTTTATGCCTATGACTACTGTTTTAAACATTCAACAATCACAACCTATAACTAAGTATACTGAAGATTGATTTAACCCTTTCAGTCCCAAAAATTTACTACACCACAGAAACATCTGATATTCACAAAATAAGCTTACTTTAGGTCAAATATAAGAATTCCATAAGAAAAAAAAATTCATTAAAATTTTGTATATGGTTTTTGAAGCAATGCCAAAATTCTTTAAAAGCGGAAAACAACAAAATAAAAAAATATATAGTGCCTAAAAACACTTCGAGTTACATATTTTAAGGTATCTGACCATTTTATTAAAAAAAATTTAGTAATTCTTTTAACCGAAATAGTTTAAATTTTGTTTTAAATATGTGGAACTGAAGTGAACTTATCAAAAATTAGGAGAAACGCTTGCCGACTATTTTCTAAATTAAAAAAATAGTAGTTGTGAATTCTATTGAGATTAATGAAAAATATTGTCTAATAAGAACAAAGTGTGAAGAATCGAATAATGTGTGTTTGGATGTCATAACGGGACATAAACATTTTGAAAAAAATATTGAAAGTGATGATGCCAAATGGCATCACTGGGACTGAAAGGGTTAAAAACGAAATATATTATTAAGCGTGTAACAAACATAAAATTTTTTAATGAGATTTTATTAGTACTAAATGATCTTCTGCTATTTTATAAAAGTATAAAACAGTTTGGTACTGCTAGCGTATTCAGGCCGGTCTCGATTTGGCGGCTTAACTTTTGCAGCCAAGTACCGAAAAAAGATTAGTCGAACCGAACGCCAAAAGTCGCCAAATAGCATTCTGGCCCGAATACGCTAGGTGTTCCAACAGTTTATAAAGAGGAGTTTTGCTATAACTAATTTAAAAAAATCACTAATACTTTACTATTTTATCTAAGATTTCATATCAACAGTAAAGAGTTTTAATACATATAAAGAAAAACCAATTAACAAAACGTTTTCCTAAGCTACTAATAACTTCTGCAATTTTATTTTACATGAAACTAACCCATTTTGGCGACTTTTGAAGGAGCGCGATACGATAGCTATTTCTAGAAAATAATTTTAAAATTTAAAGTTTTCTAAAAATATATAAAATTACCAAAGAGTTTTTGTGCAATATTTAGCACCGAACTTTCTAAGATGATAATTTTAAAGCTAAAATTGATATTCACTGATGTCTTCTTAAAATTTTGTGATGAAATCTTACAAAAAACGTTAGTTCAAATTTAAAAGCATCAGCTACAAATAGAAAATTTGGCAAACATGTTATGTTATTATCTTAACTAAAGGTTTAATTCAAAAACTTATAATTTGATAAATACAAATTATTTTCAAAAAGTAAATTTCTATAAAAAAAAATCATACCTTGATACAAAGGACAATTCTTTCGTTGTCGCTGAATGCTACCTTATTAAAGAACATCTAACGGATTTAAAAATACGCGAATTAAAATAAATGATGCCAACAAAGTTTGACAAAATTTAAATTTAAAATGTTTCAAACGTATACATGTTCATTGTTTTTACTCTCAAAAAAGGGAAGTAAAAAACAATTACATACGAAATAAAAAAAACTTTATCAATGACCTTAGAATGTCTTTCGGTCCAAATTATTCAGGTATATAATATTCATTGATAATCAGAATAAATATAAGTTAGCAATATAGAATTAATACACAATTTCAAAGTTTCACATTTGATTTAGATGGCATGTTTTCTGTTAAATAAAACTAAAGGATATACACGGACGTGTTGGGCATGTTTCACGTTTTGAGTAGAAACAGTTCTACATAAATGAAAATAAAACATTGAGTATTAATTCAATATATTTTGTGGATCTTACCGCGGCATACCATCAACTACCGCCAAAACCACCAATGTAATCCAGGAATGAAAGCACGAATGAAACAAGCCAATAGGTCCCGTTAAGTGTAAGATTGTCAACTTGTCATAGCACTATTAGAGCACACGTTTAGTATTTCCGACGACCTTCGTAATTTTGTACTTAGTAAAATGACGAGGCCGACACCTAACACAAAATCATTCCGTTCGCTGGGACAATGGGTCATGTGAATGATCTGTTTCCTCTAAACTTAGTTTTTCTTCAAAACAATTAAATACTCTAGGAACGTAGTATGAATTGTTTTGTATGACATGTCTTTGTGTGACAGTCTTTTCTGTCACTATATCGAAATTGTAGATTGTTACTGTATATGATAATGCTTACAAATAATTATTAACATCAAGCACTAGTATTACCTGCATCACAAAATTAAATTTCGATTTTAAGCGAAGAAATATTTCTTTAGTCAACTATTAGACACCCATAGATGTACCATTTATTTTTCTAATTTGGAAAACTTCAGAAACTCAAACAAAGCATAATCTATTTTAAAATATATTATTATAGCATGATGATGCTACTATATATAAAAACACCAATGTCGTCCAGTAAACTTTGGCCCTTTCTTGCACGCTCTGCAGCTTTGAGGAAAGTGATTAAAATAAAAACTAATTGGAATACTTGTCACTTTCGCGGCTGGGGTGCCCCGCCTACAGTGAATCTTTTTTTAAATTATGAAAATACTTTTAGTCTTTAATTCTTCCAGGAAGAAAATAGAAAAGCTAAAATATGAAGTTGGTAATGTAATGTAGTTTATTTTGTTCGAACGTCGCTGAAGAAGTGTTAGGGGACGGAAATATTTCTGTTAAGAGGTACGTGTGTATGAGTTTTATTACAATATTTAATTTTTTTTATGTCAGTATGAATATCAAAATGTATAGTATAACTTAAAAAGCACTTTGTTGAAAGCACGAAGAAAACATTTAACTCAAGTGAAACTTATAGTAGTAGTAGTAGAAACTTATAAAAGTAGTAATGAGTAGACTTTTCGACTCTTATCTCTCAAATTTGAAATTAAGTGGGACTGTTATTCCCAAAGAGCTAATGCATTAGGCTTGAAATCACAACTTTTGCAAAAGAATGGTTTTTGCCATGTTATCCCATTTTCACCAGTTATGGGAATCATCACAACATCAATTTAAAACAAAATTGAAAAGAAAATAAGATCCGGTTATTTAACTATTAATTGATGAAGTTTTAAAATAGTGTCACCAACTGCTGTATATTTTCGGCATTTCCAGTCCCTCAGTCATTGAGGTGTACTTTTGAAAAATATATTGGTTAATACTTTCCCATCTTTTTTTAAGTAATTATATTAAGCTATAATGTAAACACCTTATGAAAATATATATTGAAAACTCAAGAAAAAATAATTATAAAATGAATGAAAATGTGTTGAAATTTTTTACAATGTATGTAAGGGAAGAAACCGTGAGTCAAAGTGAGACTGTATAGAAAAAATTAGATTAATTAATTTTTTCAACATTAATATCATTAATATTGAGGAAGAAAAGAAAAATCTGGCTTAGGTTAGAGCTTTTCTTTTATTCAATGATATTTCACTGCATGAAATAACAAGTGCAAATTCGAATTTTAATATTTCAGGTGTGCGTGAAAAGAAAACAAATAGTGTTGTAAAACATGTTCATGTGCTTATTGTCTTGCATCCTGCTACCATTCATTAATGGATTAGTGTGGTATCCTCTTTATGATCTCTACGGGTTTGGATCTAGAAAACAACCGTTACCAAAGGCGTCCCAAAAGTAAGTAAAAATACTAATGTTTGCATTGTTTAGTTTTTGAAATAATATTACTTTAAAGTTAAAAAATCAATGCCATTGTGTGTACACTGAATATGTAATCCATATATAGTTCCTGTAATATTTAATTTATCATCCAACCATGAAATAAAATAAAATGTTCTTTCTCCAGCACTTAATTTTTTAGTATTTCGTTTTTATTACTAACGACGTTTTGTGGACATCATTAATAACACCTTTATTTCCAAAAAAAAGCGTTATATTTTGGTTTTTTCCACTTCATTTCCATTTTTTGTTTTAGTTAATTTGCCCTACCTGAATTGCTTAGGGCCATGGTCTTCATTTGACTTTTATTTTGTTTATTTAGATAAAGTTAAATAGAAAGCTCATTTTTGGGATGTAAATTACCGAACGTCGTTAATGACTGAATATTTTAATGCTATGGACTTCATTTGTCTTATATTTTGTTTATTTAGATAAAGTTAAACAGAAAGCTTATTTTTGCGATGTAAATTACCAAACGTCGTTAATGGCTGAATTTTTTGATGCTATGGTCTTTATTTGTCTTATATTTTTGTTTATTTAAATAAAGTTAAACAGAAAGCTCATTTTTGCGATGTAAATTACCAAGCGTTTTTAATGGGTCCTTTTATAGCAAGCATCTAATATCTAAAACTTATTTGAGTTAAATACACGCAATGTCTGCAATATTACCTTCGAAGAGACGAATTCTAACCCATTTTGGGATATAGTTAATTCTTTCACACATACAAATCGATAAGTTCTTGATTTACAAAAATAAATGTACAAGTATTAAGAAATGGCATTTTCTTAAATAAATATTTACCTTTTATTTCCTTCCTAATTAATATTTTCCTTCCGCTAAATATTTTAATATATTTTTTTTTCCTTTTGTAACTGATACTTTTAAATGTCATCTTTTTTTTTTGTTTGATTTCCTCACAATTTTTTAAGAAAACACCAGTCAATAACAGTTTTTGCTTTTAAAATAAACAACTTAAAAAGTTTGGTGCTATCAATAATGTGTAAAAACATTTTTTTAAAAACATATTTTTCGAAAGTGTCAAATTTAAAAATTATTTATAATATTCATCCTTTTGGGGCTTTGCTTATTTTGACATTCAAAGTTGCGAAACGAAGGAATATATAACATACTAGCTGTTATACCCGACGTTGCACGGGTAGAGGTAAAAAAGTAATTTTATAGTCAATTTTACTACTTTTTCTTTCATTTGAGTTACATAAGATATGAAGATTACCCAGTAATTTTTTCCGTTTAATTACCCATCTTGGATATAGTAATAATTAATATTAATTTCAAAAATACCTTTGATAAGAAGCTCAAATTAAAGAGAATACATATTTAAGTAAAAAAATAATCAGTAAGAATTAAGAATAAGCTACTCCAGCAAACAGCAAACGATTTGCATTTTGTTATAAGTTTATTTGCTTTTTAATAAGCTTATGTTGCCGATACCGTTCGTTATTAAAGTACAAAATCCCGCTACTTATACTACATTAAAATTTAAAAATTTAAAAAATGCTATAAAATTACCAGATAATGTCATAGTAATTTCCCGAATAAAATTTTTTTTAGCTCATTTGGCGTGTTTGAAAAATTTGGCGAGGAAAATATATAGCTACCAATGCACCCATTCAGCTCTGGCGCAAAGACCATCGCACAAACAACCAGCTATTTAAAAAATGCTCTTTTGCGCGTTTTTTGTAATAACTTGGCGAGTTTGGCAAAGTATTTGGCGTATAAAGGAAGACATGAAACCCTAATATGCATCTGTAGTGCACCGGGCTTCAAAAAACAACATAGTTAAGTAAAAGCTTAACTATGCTTTTAAAAAATTCATAACTAAAATCATATAGGCACAATAAAATAAATAGAATGGAGACTGGTAGGATTACGTAACTTGAAACATATCCAACTATTTTTTCAAATTATTAATTTTGTTTCTGAATTCAATGAACAAATCTATAATAATAAAAATGAAGTTTTGTATGTATGTATGTATATATATATATATATGTGTGTGTGACTTATAGATTCAAAAACTAGACATTTGTTTGACTCGTAACTTGGCACAAATGCGTATTTTATACTTAAGTTACGAATAGGGAACTTTCAGAGCTCAAAATGTTCTATTTTTAGAGAAAATTCGAATTTCCTGAAAAAACTACACCACTTTGGCTCAAATCCGATAATATTTTTACTTTAATGATGCCATCTGCTGAAAAAAATTAAATAAAACTTTCAACGAAAATAAATAAAATTGTTTATTATATTCTGGTTGCCACAGAAACTAAATACATTATTTGAAAATAATTGACATGTTTCAAGTGACGTAATTCCATACAGTTTCCATTCCAGGATTTATTGTGGTTTTAGTTGATGATTTCTTCATTGATGGTTCTGTTGATTGCAAATATGCACATTTAAGCAATAAATGTATAGTTAATGTGATGGTTAACAAAGGCCATCGCATTAGAGCTGCATATAAGGGTTATATGTCTTTATTTTTTCGCCAAATATGTGGCCAATCTCGCCAAATTATTAATTAAAACTCGCCAAATAGGCAAAATGTTTGTTAAGCTATTACTGAACTGTGATGGTTAATAAAGGCCATCGCACTAGACCTGCATATAACGATATAATGTCTTTATTTTTTTCGCCAAATACGTTGCCAATATCGCCAAGTGGGCAAAATGTTTGTTAATCTATTACTGAACTGTGATGGTTAATTCAGGCCATCGCACTACAGCTGCATATCAGGGTTTATTTTTTATTTTTTCGCCAAATATGATGCCCATCTCGCCAAATTATTTTTTAAAAACACGCCAAATGGGCAAAATGTTTTTAAAAAATAATTTATAAATTGGTTGGTTATGCTGAGATCATTGTGTTAGAGCTGTGAAATGGGTGTGTTTGTAGCTATATCTATTTTCTCGCCAAATTATTTCCAAAACATGCCAAAAGAGTTCAAAGGTTTTAAGTATTTATGAGGGAATTTTGATGACATTTATGAGTGCATTTTACATCGTATTTTTGATTTTGGAATTATAAAGCAATGAAACGGGATTTCATACTTGATAACGAGCGGGAAGAATAACTTAAGTTTATGATCTTATAACAGGTTACACATACTTGGATCGATTTGATATTTTTTTTTAATCCGTGCGAAGTACGGGTATAAATTTGTTAGTATTAAATAAATTAAACATTTTCAATTTCAATTGTTTTCTAAAAAGTTTTATTTAAATTTTACTGCCTGATGGCATCACGAAAGAGAAAGAATGATCGGATTTGAGCGAAAGTGGTGTATTTTTTCCCTTAAAACGTTCGAAAACGATAGAAGGAATAGTCCGATTCGAAAAATTCTTAACCTATGTTTGTTCTGGAGATGAGATGAATTTTTGTGCCAAATTTCGTGACGATCTGTTGCGTGGTTCTTAAGTTTTTGCGTCCTATACAGACAAACAAACAAACAAACAGAAGTCGCCTTTTATGTATATAGATTTAATTGAGATTAAATGTAATAGTCACTTTGAAATAAATACAAAATTATTTCTGTAAACATTTGCCATTAAATGTGCCAATTAACATATTGCCTGAATGTGTCAAAATTTCGAATAAGCATAAAATCTTCAATTTTATATTCTAATGGTTATTACATTGATTAAACTACTAAGTAGAATTACTAATTAGATTTCAAGAAATATGAAAAATTAAAATATTTAAATAACACTAAGCTTTATCAATACTTATAAATAGAAAGACAAAGTATCGTTTTTTAAGAACATGATTGTTAATTGGTTATAATGTATTTTTTCAAGCTAAAAACATTAAAATTACGTGATTAATTTGTATTACTCTAACAAGTTGCAAAGGATATTTAAATTAAATTGCAATAAAATGGTTCTTTTTATTCTTAGGATACTTCGAACAGAAGTAATAATTCTTCGAGAAAGTACCGGTCGCAATCACCCCAAAAGTGAAGACATAATGAACATTGAACATAAAGATCATTTGCCTTGGTTTTCTCGAGAAGAAAGTTCTTCATTTCGACCTGTGAAATACTCAACACTAATGGAAGAATCTACTTGGAAACCGTCGATACCTCGAAGCTACCAACGTCTGAAATACATCGAAACAACCGGCGACGAAGCATCGCCAGTTGTATATCCATCGACGGAAGATCGTGAAACTGTTTCCACCTGGAAACCACCAACACGTCGAAGACGCAAACGTCGGAAATACATCGGAAAACAGTTGCAAGTAGAATATTCACCAATGAGAGACGATGGAGAAAGTCGTGGAACTAAACAGAATGTAATTCTTCCTGTTGGAATAAAAGAACTACACAATCCGCAGATGCGTCGTCCTATAAATAAGAATGTTGAAAACTCTGTTGGTGGCCAACAACTCAAGAAATCGTGGGTCATCAGGAGTAATCCTATTTGGAGGAAGAATTCGTTTAATTTACTTAAAAAGGACATTAATTGTCACTGTCAAATCCCCTAACCCTGCCTTTTATTTGAATTTAATGCTAATGTGCCCTTCAAAGAAAATTCGTCGCTTTTACGGAAATTTCCGGTACTTTCGACGGTTTAAACCCGTTTCGTTCACTTTGCGGCCTTGAACCGTTTATTTTTTAAACTCGCTTATAGTTGAAATCAGCTTTCTCCAAAATTTTCGTAATGATGTCTTTTTGGGGTTATGTTAAGCGTCAACAAGATTACTTCTCTTGGCTTCAATCTGTGGTGAGATTTAGTGACCGATAAGATATGGAGCTGTAACCTAAAAATTGCCAGTTTGACTAGAGCATGAATATTAACAGTGTCTCAATTTTAATAAGTACGAATATTAACGGGACAAAAAAGAAACGTATTTTAACTGCATTATACAGTATTTAATACTAATTGTTTTCTTATTTTATGCGGCTTTATTTTGATCTACATTTGCCAATTCAAAACACCGTAAATTTGAAGGGATATTTTTTGTGTGGCAGCAATAGTTCAGTTGTATATAATAGTTTCTATAGAAATATAAAACCGTGTTATGACAAAGTAGAAAAATGTCAAATATTTAAAAATTTGCGAAAAAATGGCGTGTTTTTTTCCTCCTGAGAAAATTTAAGTTTGTGACTGACTGAAGACTGAAGGGGTATTCACACTCACAGATTCAATGTATTAAAATGCAGTTATCAAAGAGACATTGCATCTTTTCCAAAAATAGCTGTTGTACCGTTTTCAGGAGAATATAATCTGGATGAATCAATCAATGGATACATATTATATTTTAAATGTAAGTAAAGGATAATAGTGAAAAATAGGATAATTTGAAACTAAAATAAATTTTATATGAAAACTTTTTCTGTATATTTGTGTTATAGGTTATCATTTAACAAATGCAAAGTTATACTTGTAAAATGTACTTAAATAGCTCAAAATAAACTTTTATTTTTTCTCCTTCAAAATAAACAAAGCCTAGAAAATGCAATGTCTTCCTATATACATTGAAAAATATTCATAAATTATTATTTTATATCAAAAACGGATTTAAATATTGTTTCCTGAAGAATATCCAAAGCACTTAACCACATTCTTGTAGTTAAAATAGTTGAGCGACTTACTTTTCAACAACCATTTACATAATACCTAATCCCCAAAAAGAGATACATTTAAATATTAACGAAGTATGAAGTAGTAGGAACTGATATTTATTGAACAATGAATATTTTTATTTTACATTATTTCCTTTATAGACGAAGTGCTCTGGGGCAAAAGGGAAATCAGGAACTGCAGTTGAGAAACGGTATTAGATGGTTGATTTTAGATAACAGCTTTGTAAAGTAATGAACGGAAACGTTTATAGACACATTAAAGTTTTCAATTGTTTATAAATTTAGGTGCATAATTTAATTATTATGTTCCAACAGAAGCATATTTTTTGAATATTTATACAAATAACATAAGTAAAAAATCGATATTTTAGGTTTCAGAATGCAGCAATGACGTTTTCTTCAGTTTTAACTTTAAATACAATTAAACCCTTCATCAAAAAAGTTTCCGAATACAATATTAAATGATATTCTAATTCGAAGTAGGAAATGAACTTATACCAATATTTTTTTCGTTTATTTTAAATTCAGTCAATTCTCTTCGAGTTGTTAAAGTAGTCAGTAGCATTTAAAACTTGTCTGGTTTTACTTTTCATAGAGATATATGTGATGTATATTTTAAAATTGCATAATATATAGCTGTATTGTGTGTTACATAAAATAGAGCTAACACAGTTGTGTTATATAAAAAACAATTCGATTTAAGTTGCCTTTGTTGAGAATTTAAAGTCAATTTCAACTTTAAATACTATTATAGAACATCCGATCATGGATAATTTTGTTTCAGTAAATTTTTAGAATTATTTTAACTAAAATTTGGTTACTTAATGTTACATAACTATCCATTTAAGTTTTAAAACTAGAGGAAAAGGGAACTTTTTAGTTTTAAACATGATTACGTACATACGCTGACATTTGTCTGACAGCGTTGTAACTGACGCTCGATTGATTTTTAGAGTATTGTGGGTGTGAAACAAAGAAAGTAACCTAGAGAATGGAAAGATACAATAAAACTAATAGAAAAATACAATTTTCCTCATTCATTTTTTTACTTCTAACAGTCTGAAGAGGATGCACATGGACGACTTTGGAATCGCGTTTTTTTTTAATTGTTACAGAACTTGATCCATTTTAATCAGAAGTACAAAAACATTTACAAAATAATGCTTCTTGAGTTTGTTCCCTTAAAAGAGTGGAACCAAAACATTTATAAAGTCAAGATTTCTTTTCAAAACAACATAGTTCGCCATTTCAATTAAAAATACGACTGCGAGACTAATTTTTAACAAATGTTAGTTCTACTTAAGCAACACAGCGTAGTTCAAGCCTTTAAAAGTAGTCACAAAAGCGGTTATGAAGCCAATTCTTCTTCTACAATTATCAAATTTCGCCATTTCATTTAAGATCCAAATCTAAAACTATTTGTTTGCAAATATGTTAGTTGGAACTTGGACTATGCAGCACTGTTGAAGCATTTAAAAGTGAGCATCGAACCGATTATAAAGACACCTTCTCTTCCAATTAGCATAATTCACCATTTCAATTATAGATCCAAATTTAAAAATAATTGATTGCGTTTGCCGGTGAATGCACACCAGGATATAATGACCAGGACAAACAACCATATGTCAGATAGCTTCCTACTACATGGGAGGAAGTCAGTGTTGCCAATCAATCTAGTGGAATGATTTTCAATCCTTATTTTTAAAATTATGTTTACCAAATGTTCATTCATTGGGGAATGTTCACTCACTGGTCAGTCTACCCTAGTTACCCATTTCAATTAACGATCGGAATGCAAAATTATATTTTAATAAATACGTTAGCTGGAACTTAGTCAAGATAAGTCAGTTGAATACCTTTCACATCTTCTCACCTAATTTGCACTTCAAGAGATTCTATGTCATCGCGCACGGTCAGCCAAGCGTCCCCGTAGCTTTTTCCTTTTATTCTAGAGGAAGACGTGAGAATAACGGGTTTCGATGAAAACAATAATAGCGATTGTTTGACAGCTTTAATTTATTAGTTGCGTCTTTATCTGTCTTCTACTTTAGTGGATAGATGATCGTTGGTGAACATTGTGGTATAGGACATAGGTCCTTTTCCTACTGAGATACAGATTCAACGGAGATAAAATACCCAAAACTCAGCATTAAAGTAACAGATTTGAGTAATTGTAGTGTAATTTTAAACTTTTACCCATCTATTCGTTCCAACTTGTGACAAAGACCAAAAATAATTTTTATAGCTATTTTTTTCGAATAAGGCACCTACATGTCCAGTCACGATATTCATGCATTCATTTTTCAACTAGAAAAAGGCAACACTTCTACTCTATATTTAGAGTTTGGAACGTTTGACTAATCTGAAATTTTAGGTAATTAAGGTGTAGAAAAATTATTCCTGTGAAGAGGTGTTTCAGAAATTTTAGGAAATTAACTTATGAAATCTTCTTAGAAGAAATTAGTATAATAAAAATAAGCGAATTATAAAGAGGAATGACTTTTCTTATTAAATATAATTATGTAATGGAAAATATGAGATATTTCGCAAAAATTTCATTAGAGTTCACAATTACTGTTGCGAATTGAATTCTTTTATGTGAATTTAATTCAACTTAATCGAAAACATGTTTTAAGGTCAATAAGGTTCTTATATCTTTCGAAACTTCACATCGTATTGATTAATTGACAAAAAAATCGGTTAGGCTGACAAAACCTTTCCAGGTAACGCACTAAAATGGAATTCATATGGAGTTCATTTGAGTAAGGCGGGAATAATCCATGTATTGACCCTAGAAAAAAGACCCCGTTTTGTTTTTGCTAAAACAACGTGGGCCCAACATAAGCTATTTTAATAGCTCAGTCGGCCAATCGGCCATGAGAAATAAATAATAAAAAATAATTAAAATTGCTTATCCCAAGTCGGCTCATTTATAATTTTGCTCCACTTACAAATATAACTAAAAATAAATTAAAATGAAACAGTAATTTGTTTTAAGTACTACAATTTTTTTGAAACAATTGCATTAAATTTTACATTTTAGTCATAATTACTCTATCCAAATGCCAATTAACACTGTGTCTTAGATTGCAATTTTCGATAAGACAATAATAAAACATAGGTTTCATAAGGGTACCCCACGTAAGTCCACTTTCAACTATGCCTTTATTACATCTATCTCTAGAGAAATTATTCAAATTAAGGAAACATTTAAACTTTTAGTGGTAAAATGGTAGCAAATTAACAATGACACGCAATTTATACAGTTAATGTATGATTATTTTAGCCAGATACTGTCTAATAATAGTCTTCGATTGCTTCTTTCGATAACGATTGCTTTATATGGGTAGCCCACAATAATCTTTACGGTTTGCCCTTCCTCAACCCAAATTACTCGTAGATTTACGAATATTATCAAACAAATAGAATCTCGTTGATAAACAATTTGAGATTGTGGGCAACCCATATACGGCCCATGTAAACGAAATAATTCAAGCGAGGACAAGTGTTAGTTATTATTACACTCCGTGCCATACTAACTTGGGTAAAAACAAAGAGTAAAAAGGCAGACAGAAAAGCGTGGTTGTTCCGTTAGTTGGAAACTCTTGTGAGGTAATATTTGCATACAAAATGATCTGAATACAATTTAACCCAATTACACTTTTCATTCTGATAAAATTACCAAATTTTCTCAAATAATTTTCAAATGTTAGACCTTAAACGAAATTAATGCTTTAACGTGTTTTCTGGATGGAATCACAAATAATTTATGAAACTCTTTACATGCGCGGAAGGATCTTCTCTATAGCACATTTCTATTTACCCAACTTAGGTTGGCAAAGAGTGTAGGAGAAAGTAATAATAATTTAAAAGTTAAAAAAAAATTTAGTTGTTAATTTGATATCATTCTTAGACAAAAAAAAATTATATAATTATTTTCTTGAGGATAATTGTAAGTAAGACTTCATTGTAAATAAGTTTACTTTGTGTTAGTCTAAGTGGGCCCATGTGGTTTGACCAAAAATAAAGGGGCCCGTTTCCTTCTGGGGGGCATATGCAGGGCCCGACTTACAACTTTAGGGGCCCAGGGCACGAGCAAATTTGGG
Organism: Hylyphantes graminicola; assembly: GCA_023701765.1. NCBI lineage: Eukaryota > Metazoa > Arthropoda > Arachnida > Araneae > Linyphiidae > Hylyphantes > Hylyphantes graminicola. The sequence goes on along the minus strand of CM043113.1, from coordinate 24,162,439 downwards.
GCACCAAAACTTCCTCGATAAAATATTTTAGTGTATTTTTCTATCTTACAGCGTTTACCAAAAAAAGGCCCAAGTAATTAGCTTCGAAAGTATGCTTAATCCCCCAAAAATAAAATTTTTTGTTACGGTGGTTCAGTACTCCAAAATCGGTGAAAAAATAAAAATAAAAATTATTTGCTTAAAATACTATTACAACCTTTATTAATAATGTCACAAAGTATCAAGACGATTGGAAGAATATTTTTGACATTAAAAGCAATTTTATTTAACCCTTTCCTTACTGAAAAAGGTTAACAATAAAAACTTTTAACGCGTTTTTCTCAGAACTTGATTTTTTGAACTTCGATGTACCTTTTCTCAAAAACTATGCTATGTTTTCTCGTAAACTTTTTTATATGATGTAATACATATTATGGATTAATCTGAGGTTATAAATTTTAATAAAACTAAAGTGAAAAAATTTCATGGGACAAAAAAAGTGAAAAATTTCATGATTTTTGGGTACTTTAAAACTTATTTTTATTTAAAAAAATCTAACAGTTATTTTAAAAAAAATCCTTTCACCTCAGATTAATATATAAGGTTGGTATAACACACACAGAAAATTTTAAGAGGATCTGTTCAGTAGTTATTGTGAAAAGGTACATTGCAATGGGCCAATTTAACATTACCGATATACAACATACCGAACCCCCTTAATTGATTAATTCAGATTTTCAATACGATCATATTTTCAACATAAATTCATAGTAAACTTTTGTTCATAAATTTATTCATTTTTTTTGCTTACTTCAGATTAAATAGTTTGGGGCAGTTGTATTGGTAATAAATGTTCATGAAGAAAATTTGGAGGCCCCTTTAAAGTGGGGGGTCTTGGCCATGTGCCCCGTTTGCCCGCCGGAAATCAGGCCCTGCGCATATGCGTTTGCTTACATCACCAAAATAAGCCCATACGCAGCCCATATTAGAGTGCAACCTGGGTTGAGTATCTTCAGAAATATATCATACTAGCAGTATGGTCCCGCCTTACAGGGAACCCGTTAACTTCGCATTGCTTCCTTTAAGAGGCATGTTTACTTTTGAAAATACACTCAAAATCAAAACACAATTAAATTCGTGTTGGCGCATTCGCACTTAAAAAAGCAAATACTAATAGAAGATGAAACAGCCTTCGGGCAAGCGCAAATCTCAATCAATCAAACTAATAGAGGATGGCGTCAAGCCCCCGTTTCGGCACGGTCCATGTATTTTCAAGCCCTGTTATGGTCCCGCAATCCCACGTGGATGACGTTTTTTTTAAAAACTAATTATATTAATTAAAAATCACCATCAAATATGAAAAAACTAAGTTTAAGGTGTACACGTAGGTATTGAAAGGAATCTATATTAAAAATTTCGAATTTTTTAGAGCAGTCTAAGTAGGTCTTTTGCGATCCACAGACAGACAGACAGACTCTTTCTTTTATTATTATAGATTTGCAATAAAAATATATTTTAACCAGATGAAGGGGGGAAAAAAAAGAAAAACCTTTCACTTTCCGGAGCATTTGAATAGACTTGAATTAGTCGATTTCCCGCGAAACTCACGTGTTTGCTCCACTTGTTTCCTAAAAGTCATCATCTGTTTCCCGCGCTAATTGTTATGAAAAACAGACAAAATTCCGATTTAACTTTAGTGGCGCATTTATGGCTTTGGGCTTCTCCGATGCGGGACGAAACTGACACCTCCAAAATTGTGCTCATTAGAGCTTCCTGCTTTGAAAGAAGCCGAGCATGGCGGTGGAAAAATTTCTGGAAGAAAGTTATAATTCAGAATTCCATTTACTGAGTAACTTGTTTGATTATGATATTTTGTGTTCGGAAAATGAGAAATGACATCATTCTGTCACTTTATTTTTTATATATCGAAGTATTTTGTGTAACTAGTGGTTTTCAAACGTTTTTGGTTTTGTAAAAAGTAACAATGTGTCCCGTTTGCTGTAAATGAAGCAATTTTTTCATTTAAAAGCTTTTGAACATTCATCGATGTCAGTTTTTTTTTAACTCTGCATGTCCAGTTTATAGGGCTATGCAGTCAGTGAAAATAAATATTAAATACAGAAAATTGAAATTGTATTTTCAACTAAATTATTGTTGTCATAATCCAAAGACCGTTTGTGTTATGATTAACATTGTGGAAAATATATATTTACCTATTTGTACATTTTAATCATGCAATTATGAGGTATTATTTTCTGCAAGTAAGAATATTTATTATCTAACCATAATTATGGAGTCATAAAAGTTGTAGATTATTAAAACGTGTTACACATAAATGGTAAATAATATATGTATTTCATCGCAAATGAAACACTGATAAATTACTTAATATCTCATGTCAATAATGTAAAATTAAAAAAAATACAATTTAAAATACTTTTCCAATATTATACTTAGAAATTTAAAAGTGTTTTAAACTGTTCTAGCTATTATGTATATTACGGAATGGATTGCATTAAAAATACATTTACAGATAATTAAAAAGAGAGTGATTGACACTACACTTTATTGTCATACACTTGAAAAAACTGAAACTTAAGTTGGGAATTTTATTAAGTTTTATAATTAAGTTCATATATATTTGTAATAGGCCTTTATGAAGTAACTTCAAAAGGACATTTTCCTAAAGCTGATTAATTAGTTAGGAATACTTATGGATATAGAAACAACAAAATTAAAATTACACTACATTAAAAAAAGTTTCTTAATAAATGAACCAGCTATACGGTGCAGGTAATTTTCAAAAACACAGTTATGAATATTTTGGGCATCTCTTTGTGCAATATCAAGAAACATTTTTCAGCATCTAAAATAATAAAAAAAAATGTCTGTCTGTGTGTGTATGTCTGTGGATCGCAATAGACATACTTAGACTGCTCTAAAAAAATTCGACATTTTTAATATAGATTCCTTTTATAACCAACGTGTGCACCCGAGGCTTAGTTTTTCCATATATGTTCTATTTTTAAAGAAAATTTGAATTTTCTGAAAAAAGTACATCACTTTCGCTCAAATTGGACAATTTTTTTCCTTTCATGTTGCCATTGACTGGAAAAATTAAAATAAACTTTTACGGAAAATATTTAAATTTCCGACCAGTTTTCATTCTAGGACTTTATTATTTGTTTATTTGATAATTTCTTTATTGATTGTTCTATTGACTGTATGTTTGAGTATGAGTATTTAAGCAATAAATGCATAGTTAAAGCTATTACTAAACTATGACGGTTGTAAAAGGTTATTACACTAGAGCTGCATATTAGGGTTTTATATCTTAATTTTTTACCAAATACTTAGCAAAATTCGCCAAGTTATTGCAAAATAGAGCCAAATGTGAATAATTTTTTAAAAAATAATTTATAAACTGGTTGGTTGTGCGAAATTCAGCGCACTAGAGCTGAAGGTTTGTGTTTGTAGCTATATCTTTTCCTCGCCAAATTAGCAAAAACGCCAAATGAGCTAAACGGATTTTATGTTTTATGCGTGATATTACGGTGGTATTTATCCGTGAATTGTTTAGCTCATTTTTAATTTTGTGAATTTCAAGGTAATATAATTAACGGGTTTCTACATTTGAGCGGAAACAATAAACATAAGCTTATTGTCCTATAACGGATTAAATAATACATACTAGGATCGATTTGAATTTTTTTTAGTCCGCGCGAAGAACGGGTATTTATTTGCTAGTTTAAAAAAAGTATCGAACAATTTGTGCATACGTAGAGGCATTCAACTTCCTAATTTAAAAATAAACAAACGTTTCAATACTGATAGGATAGCATTCCATTGATTGGAGATATCTTATATTTCAGAAACATTTCAGTTAAGACAAAATGATGTTTCTGAAGTTTTGTTCAGTGTATTTTTAACACGTGCTTACTTTCGACTTTGGATAAATTACGTTTATTTACATTCTAACGTCAACTGAAGCATTGCCAAATGATTGTTCTTTTAATGGCCTTAACTGAGGAAGCAAACATCCCAACACAGGGAAATTCGTATAATCAGATTACGAAATCGTCTCTTTCTTTTGCTTATCGAAGTTGGCGTGCCGCAACTAATTAAATAACGCACTGCTTTAATAAAATCGGAGTAAATCTTCGATGTAAAATATTTTGAACTTTCTACCTTAAAAAGCAACTGAAGCATCACAAAAAGGCTAATTTTATCTTACTGCAAAATTTTGTACTGTAAGTCACAAGTTAAAAACATATTTTTTAATGTATGAAAAAAAAATATCATATCATCTTCCATCAAACTATTCTACTTTTTAAAGTATAAAATAAATTCGTTATGTTAACAGGAACGTAAAACAAGACGTTCATTTAAAAGAATACTACACTTCTTGCCAACCTAAGTTGGGTAAATAGAAATATGCTATGGAGAAGATCCTTCCGCGGATGTAAAGAGTTCCACAAATTATTTTTAATCCATCCAGAAAACATGTTTAAAACATTAATTTCGTTTAAGGTCTAACATATTTCAATATTATATGAGAAAATTTGGCAATTTTATCGGAATGAAAAGTGTATTTTGGTTAAATTGTATTCAGATAATTTTGTATGTAAATATTACCTTACAAGAGTTTCTAACTAACGGACCAATCGCACTTTTCCCAATGCCTTTTTACTCTTTGTTTTTACCCAAGTTAGGTTGGCACGGAGTGTAGGTTTTATCAGGTTGCATCAAAGTTTTAATCAATAATGAAACAAACGTCACTTCTCAAAAAAATATAGAGGAAAAGGTTCGCAAGAATGAAAATAAGTGGGTAATATGGAAACTTGAATATTTGAGGAATATCGGGTCGCCAGACAACTCGCAAGCAATCACTCTTTCTCTTTTAATCAAGTTACAAAACTAGGAATCAGTTGGGAGACGACGTCCAATAATGTGTTGGGATATTTTAAGTTTCGATATTTTCGTAAATTTTTTTATCCGTATTTTGTGGTACATTTAATCGAACTTATAATGGAGGTAGCTTGCCATTAGAAAAGAAATAATAGGGAAGGTATTGTTGCATTGCAATCAATCACAATTTAACTTTTTATGAACGTAATTCGTTAAATACAGTTTGGGTAACACTGTGGGTAACTTAGAAACATGCAGATGAGACCAATGTAAAACATCTACATTGACTTCATCCATGCTTCCAGAATACATATGTGGTGTACGAGCAGCCAAGTTTTGTCTACCTTGATCTTATATGCATATTTGAAAACTCCTGCATTAAATTCAAACTCAAACTTGGTGTTTTCTAGCTCAAAGGATATATAAGATAATGTAAGATAAATAAATTTTAAAGTATGGAAGGAACAATGCTTGTAGTTTAACTAGCTTCATAAATCAGGCGTTGCACGGGTGTACCCTTAAGGTAGGCGAATACAAAAATTCTAAAATTTTTACTATTAGTTTAATCTTTTGCAAATTTGGCATAGTGATTTCAAATATAATGAACAATGCTTTTTTGGGCAATTTTTGCATTTAAATGTAATTGATTTATTTTCAACGGTGTTTTTCAACTAAAAAAAAGGGGTTACGCTAACACTGCTAGTATAAAAAGTTTTACATTAATTTAACTGAATTTTTTTACAGATGCTATTTCAATATATATCTGTGCTATAAACCTCTAACATCTGGTGTAAATATACTAGTTTTTTTTTAAATGTCCAAGTGTAAGTTAAACAAAAAAATCTGTTTTTAGTTAATTCATAACATTTTTCTTAATAACTTCTTTTCTTGTAATTTGTATGTAACTCTAGAGGGTCAATTCAGGTATCAGTTCAAAACGGAGAATTTAACATATAATTAATGTTTATAGGAGGAAAATTCAATGTGGTAGATTTGTTAGCGGAAAGATCTTTTTTTAGTTGGAAAACACCGTTTAAAATAAATAAATTATATTTAATTAAAAAAAGATGCCTAAATAGTATTTTTCATTATATTTGAAATCGCTATGCCAAATTTGGAAAAGCTTAAAGTAATAGTAAAAATTTTAGAATTTTGGGTATTCTCCAACCTTAATAACCCTAATTAGTAATTTTTTATGTAAACTTTTATTTTATACCAATTGATACCCTCTCCACTGGTCCACTCAATCAGGATGTTATAACCCCCCATTCTGATATGAGGGGTTGATTGTTTCCAGGCCAGGATTGTATCCAGGCGTTAGAGATCTTTCCCATTGTTCAAATTGCCAGAACAGCTATCATATCAGGGTCTGTTTCTATTTTACGATTAATGTAACGAAACTGCCCAAATGTAATAAACATTCCACTTCATACTTCGATAGGACTACTCGACAGGACTAGGGGCCAAGTCGGTAAAGACTTTCGCCTTGCATGCGGTAGGTCCCAGGTTCAGGTCCGGGCATCGCTGAAATAACTGCCGACCTATAAAGGGCTCGTGCAGCAAAAAAAAATTCCGAAGAATAACACCCCGCGTAGAGGAAGGACACTTTAAATATCCTCCAAATTCCCAACGCTCGCGTACGATATCGCACTTCAAAATCGCATGGGGTTTCTACTCAGGTGTCGACTCATCACTTGACTGTGGTTCTAAATTACGACTCCCCGTTTCCAATAGCCCTCGTGTGTAGCTCTAGTGCGGCGATAATTCAAACTAACCCTAACCCATACAACTGGATGGGAATAGCTACCCAACGTTAAGTTTTCAACTTCGCTTAACGCCGCCAATACCAAAATTCAATAGGTAATTATGCCATCTTAACATTAGAAAACAAAACAGACATTCATCCTCTTGTATGGTTGGAAAAGTTTTATGAAGTACAAATTCTTTATTTATGCTGAAGATTTTCCTTCCTAGCTTTATTTCTTCCCATTTATAAACATCAATTAAGTTAAATTCGGAAAGATAATTAAAATCTACTTAAGGAAATCTGATCTACCATAAAAAAAAAGTAAAAGATTTAAAATCAACAAATAAAGTAAAATACTCATTCAAATAACCATACAGCAAATTAAAACTACGTACTCTTTTTTTTTTCTTTCTTTTCTTGATTTTCGCTCACGCTGAACACGCTGAAATGAAATAAAATTTATATATTCTAATCTTACAATGCTATTAATACGGGAAAACAAGCTCACAATTTACACTCTTACACTCGTTTGGGTTCAAATTTCGAAAAATCGCTTCTTAAATGACGTCTACGATATAAAAAGAATATTTTCCTAAAATTTGGTGGCTGTACCTCCAGTAGTTTCGGCTGGGCGTTGATAGTAAGTCCATCAATCAGTCAGTTAGTGAGTATGTCTCCCTCAGTCAGGACTTCGCATTTTATATATAGAGAGATAATCCAACATCATGTGTTTACATATAGATTTATCGCTATTTTTTGGGTGTTTCTACATTAACCTAACTTTTTCAAAAAGTAGTGAACTCGCCAATTCCTTTTCTATGATCAAGTACCTAAATATCCCCCTATTTCTTACATTATAAGGACTGTTTTTTTTAAATTTACGGTTAAAATAACTATTCGTTGTCTTTTACAACCTCATAAGAATCTCTGGGTTTCCAAATTGCACCGTCTTCTCCATTAAAACAAATATCTGTTTTAGTAGAGGGTAATTGTTTTTCTGTGGATCTTTCGTAAAACTATGAAGCATTGGTAAGCATGCATATGGAGACACAATAGCACTAGAACATTGTATTGTTTACCATGGTAAAAAAAAAGTTATAATGAAAAAAATAAATGCAGCACTCCGCTTGGAAAAAAAATGAATCAAGTAATAACAAAGCTGGCATTTTTTGAACTTGCTAAAATATGCTAAACTTGGAGGTCTACTAAACGATACATATTTTTTTTGTTTCAGTTTTTTTCTTTATTGTGCCACACTCTCAATTGTCATGCCTGACCAAGACGCCCAGGGGTAGTCGAAGATCCTTTGGGGGAAATACGACTAATTTTGTCGTAGTTACAAGGTCAATAATTAGCAGATAAATTTTTTCACAAATTAAAAGCAATGAAAAAGAGAAACTTTTGTCGATTCGATTTAAAAATCTTTTTTTTATAAATGACTCGCTTCTTCATACCATACAGTGCTAATCGAAGTTTTGATCTACTTAAAGTTATGTCACTTCGGATTTATAATTACTCGCATGAGTACACCCTAAAACGTCAAACTTCAATCAATTATCTTTTTTTAAAAAAAGTATATTTTTGCTGTCTCGCCACACATTGGAACATAAGCTGTTAAAAAATTTATGATTGGTTTCACCCTAAAATGGTTCCTAGTAGCTGCAACGGCTTTGTGATTAAATATTTCACCACATTGCCGGTGTTTCGTTGAATGATATTTCAGGTTATGGAAACAAAAACATAAGGAGCGTTTCAATCGAATACCGAAAACATGATCAAACATTTGCAGCTACTAAGAACAATACAAATTTAATTCTGTTGAAACCAAGCGCAAAATTTTTAAGAGAGCAGTGCTAATCTAAGTTTTACTTTACATAAGGAGATGTCACTTTGGAATTACTCGCATGAGTCCACCCTAAATCGTCAAATGAAGCATCACCGAATTAACACGATTTCACCACCCTCCAACGGATCATCCTTACCGGACCATTTGCATAATCGAACAATTAAACGCACAAATCTTCAACTTTCTTTTCCATCCACCTAAAAAGGCGTGTCTAGGGGACATCTAACGACAGGGACTTTAAGGAAGGAAATGCTTTGGCTCCGTCTTGATATTACAAAAAACCTATCAGACTCGAATCATTAAGAAAATATACTTAAGAAAAAAAAAGGACAGGAAGAAGAGTAACGGATAGATATTATCGAGGCAGAGCCCCTGACCACATTCGCAGATTTTAGCCGTTCGGTATGTCTCTGAAGTATTTAAAAGGAATGTTTTGATTTGTGTCTTAACAGTTGAGTGTTTTGATCGTCTAGCAACAGGATACTTACTCTTAAAGGATAGAACGTGATACTGGTTTGTATGAAATGCATTGGTTTGAATATATTTTTTGATATAGTAACAGCAATGTTTTGTGAATTGCAGTTATTTAAAATAAACTATGGATTACCTAAATGCTGTTAGTATAAAAGAAAAACTTATTGAGATTTGTGATTTATAGGATTATTTTTTTTTAAAAACATTTGGAAGTAAGGATAGCTTTTTGTGCGAAGCAGGTTTCATATTCGATTTGACCTATGCCCATAAATGAAACGTTTGAAAATAAAATATGTTGTTGCAATTTATTTAATTAAAAATATATATATAAGATATTGTCTTATACCACTTATTGACATTTAAAAATCAACCACGAATTCATAACTTTGCATCGTATTTCTCTGAATGAAAATGATGATTTCTCTTTTACAGTAAAGTCCCGCTTATCTGATAGGTACGGGACGAAAACAAAGCAGCAAAAATATTTTTTTTCGCAGATTTTGGTAAATAAATCCAACTTTGTAAGTACACATTTATTTTTTGTGTATTTAGTTATGCGTATACATTTCTTATTTTAACTGAAAGGCTTGGGAATTTTTTTTGATAAACCGATTTTCAGATAACCGTTATTCGAATAAACGGGACTCTACTGATATCGAATGTAGTTTTAGACACCATTGGCCAAATTAAATGAACTTAAATAAACTCAAAATCACTTAATTTTTTATTCAAATGTATAATGAGCGTTGACTCAGTCAGTTAGGTACTTTAAGCAACCGCAACACCTAATACAAAACTTGCAACACCTAATACAAAACTTTTCTTTGCATAACGAAATGTATAATAAATTATTTGTTATTGATAACAAAAACGAAACAATGCCACTGAAGTTTTCAGTTAAAATATATTTTAAGTATTAATGTAGGTACTGCATTGTTTTTATAGAATCAACATTTTTGGAATGATAATTTCTGTTATTAGTTTTTAAATTGTGATTTGTATTTAATTATAGGTATCGAATGTTATTGTAATTATGATGCTTCTTATATTTTCCTCTAGGCATTAAAAATGAAGTATTCGTCTATGTTGCCCCCATGGCTGGACCTAAAGTTAATATTACTAATATTATATACCATTGTGATGACTTCAGAAGCCAAACCACATTGCTGTGTTTCTTACTATCCTGTATATTATCCTGTTCATGTTGGAGGGTAAGAAGAATATCATTTCAAATTTTCGTTGATTAAGCTATGTTTTAACAATTACTAAAAACTACTAAATAGCAGTTTCTAATTAAAGCAATTTTACTAAGTTACTACATTCAAGTTCTTACTATTCTTGATACAAATATTTTTAATTAAAAGTTTAATACTTATAATTTATAAAATCAAGGTATTATTGATTTTTTATAGCTAACTTTTATGCCATGGTAACTTGGTAACCCATCTAAAATTTATAATGTATCACTAAATGGTTAATTGAAATATATTTAAGGTATAAATATTAAGGACAAAGATAAATTACTTTTTTTAACTTTAGGGGTAAGAAACATATTCACATTCACATGACGAGTGATCATCATCATCATCATGGACATCACCATAACCATGGCCATCATCATGGACATCATCACGGCCATCACCACGCTCATCACCATGGTCACCACCATGGTCATCATCACGGACACCATCATCACCACGGGCATCACCACGGTCATCACCACGGGCATCACCATGGTCACCACCATGGTCATCATCATGGACATCATCATCATCACGGCCACCACCATGGACACCATCATCATCATGGTCATCACCATGGTCATCATCATGGTCATCACCATGGACATCATCATGGTCATCACCATGGACATCATCATGGTCATCACCATGGACATCATCATGGTCATCATCACGGTCACCATCATGGACATCACCATGGACACCATCACGGGCATCACCATGGTCACCATCATGGTCATCACCATGGTCATCATCATGGCCATCATCACGGTCACCACCATGGCCATCATCATGGACACCATCACGGACATCACCACGGTCACCATCATGGACATCACCACGGACATGGACATCACAGGCGTATGGATGCTCATTCTAGTGAAGTTTACCAAGTTGTTCACTTCTTTAACCTTTTCGGTTTGCAATACTGAATGTGTGGCTTATGTTCATAGATTTTAATATAGGTGAAAGTTTTTTTTTAAAAATACAATTGGAGGTCATTAAATGTTACATTAAATCTGACGGTTACACAATCTAACGAGTTTTATGGGAAATGAACTCCGATGTCTAATTCCTATGTATAAATTTTGGATATTGATGTTGGAAAAAATAGTGGAAAACTTTTATCATATCTCAATTTGTCATTAATAAACTGAAGTGTATTTAACTGAAAGTAATATTATTTTTTCCTTCTCTTGTCATGTTTTTGTGATTTAACTATTTTGTTATTTGTTTTTAGTATTTTTAACTAAGTAATAAATACATGTTCTCTGCACGGACTAAAAAATATCGAATCAATCCAAGCATACGTGCCATTTAATCATAATATATGAGTCATAATACGGTAAGGTATATACAAGAAACAACGCACAATACTTGCAGTTCAAAATTCCAAAAAGAGAATGTTTTTATGCAACGATTTACCGTTATTTTAGCGTGTGTTACTATTACTCTCAATTTTCAATCATTATAAGGACTCCTTTTTAGATTTAAATATATATTAATAAAAGCGTAAATGTGTTTAGTATACACATGTAGGAACAATTGTACCACACTCTTAAAACAAAGGAGTGAAATCCCCTCCTATAGGAGAATTGCATTTTGACACTGGAAATTAGTGAATATTAACTCAGACTGAGTTAAAATCACTCATTTGCAGTGATCTTATCGCAGATTCAACATACAGAGGATCCACTCCTGTAGGAGAAGTGCATTTTCGTCACTGGAGAAGTGAAAATTAACTCAGACTGAGTTAAAATCACTCGTTTGTTTTAAGAGTGTAGAATATCGAATCGTTTTATCAGGATAAAAAGTATGATGTGAAACAAAAATGTAGCACACTGCTTGAAGAATTGAAGAAAATAACATTCCAGACTTTTTAAAATTAAACATTAAAAAAATCTTGGAGATGTACTAAATGATATATATTTTTGTTGATTTTAAAATTATATTTTATTATTGTGCCGCACTTGCTTTTGTTTGCCAGGCACGTCAAACACAGACAGGTTCGTAGCCGGGTCGTTCCCGGTTCATATTCAAGTGGGCCAAATTAGGAGGGAGTACGATGAATTTAGTCCTATTTACTACAAGATCAATAATTAACAGATATGCCGTTTAACTGCATATTAAAAGCAATGAAAGAACGAAACTTCAGTCAATTATCTTAAGAAAAAAACGCACATTTTTGCTGTCTCGCCACATCTTGGAATAAGCTTTAAAAATTTTATTATTGGTTTCACTCAAATGGATGGTTCCTAGTAGCTGCAACGGCTTTGTGATTAAATGTTTCACCACATTTTCGGTGTTTGGTTGAACCATATTTCCGGTTATGGAAACCAAAACATAAGAAGTGTTTCAATCGAATACCGAAAACATGATCAAACATTTGCAGCTACTAAGAACAATACGAATTTAATTCCGTTGAAACCAAGCGCGAAATTTTAACAGAGCACTGCTAAATCGAAGTTTTACTTTACATAAGGAGATGTCACTTTGGTATTACTCGCATGAGTCCACCCTAAATAATGCATCACTAAATTAACATACTTTCACCACCCTCCAACAGATCATCATCACCGGACCATTTACATAATCGAACAATTAAACGCACAAATCTTTCACTTTCTTTTCCATCCATGTAAAAGACGTTACCAAGGGACATCTAACGACAGGGACAGTAAGGAAGGAAATGCCTCGTCTCCTTTTGCAATTAAAAAAAAACGTATCAGACACGAATCATTAAGAAAGTATACATAAGAAAAAATACCGGGAAAAGAGTAATGGATAACTATTACTGGAGGTAGAGCCCTGACCATTTTAGCCGTTCGGTATATCTCTGAAGTATTTAAAAGCTATGTTAGATTTATGCCTTAACAGTTGTGTGTTTTCATCAACTAGCAACAGGTCACTTACTCTCTAGATAGAACGTGCTATTGGTTTGTATTGATGCTTTGATTTTGGAACTTTTATGTAATAATAACAATAACTGTTGTAAATTACAGTAATTTGTTTGTAATTATGGATTATTTTTATGTCAATATAGCACATTCTTCAAAGTGTCCCTAAAACGTAACCTGTTATTTGTTATAAATTAAATTTTAAAATTTCCAACTCTATAATAATCATAGTTAGAATTTATTAATTTAGGTTTTTTTTTATTTTTCGTTAGTAATAAGGATAGATTTTCAAAAGTTTAAAAGTTTCATACTTGATTCGAGTGATAGTTTTGAATTAAAATTTTTTTGACACTTGTGTGTTCTGAAATAAAACTTTTTTGAAAATTGAAAAAAAAAATTTGCTACAACTTATTAAAAAATTTTACTAATAAGAGACTGAACATTTATCGCTTTGCTGAAGTTTATAAATCCAGATTTTTTCATTAGAACCAAGAAAGACGTTTATAATCAAATAGTCAATAATAATGAGAAGATTAGTTAATTTTTTAAAAGATCCTTTTTCTAAGGCAAAAATTATTCAATTAATTTATTCAACCATTCAAGAACTGAATACCACGATATCAAAGTCTCTCGATTTTATGTGTCAAAGTTATCGATGTTATACTCTCTGAATTTGAAGAAATAATTTTATTATACAAGTATGGTTTTTCAGCAGTAACTGTTAGGCTTTGACTCACTATAATTTCTACGACTTAGAAAAAAAGCTCCAAACATAGCCTTTATTTAGTTCTAGTATAAACTTTTAAATTCCAAAATTCCACATTTTCACTTATTTTCTTTTCCTCTTCAATTAATTGTCCTTATTGTTTGCTAAATTTGTATCATAGAGGAATAATAATGTTTTTTGCTGTAAAAATGGAAGCGAAATTTATCATGCTATCATTTCACTAACAATTGTTTTGAAAATTGAAAAATGTATAAATAAACAAAAGACAATGAAAAAGACTCATGTTAAAAGGAATAATTAGTAATAAAACGTCATTATTCAATAATAAATGCTTAAATGTAAATGAAACATTGCGTCTGCTTTAAAAAAAGGTTATGCATACATCTAAAAAAAAATAATGAACTATCAAAGAATGTCATTATATAATGTAACGTCCCTCCAAACTGAATAATATCACAAAAATAAATATCTTTTAAATTTCGATTTAATATAACTAAAATAAACTACAAAGTTTCTATCGTGTAGCTCTAGTGCGACGATAATTGAAACCTAACCTAACAAAGTTTCTATAATAACTATAAATTTTCTTGTATGATTGTTGTGAGTGGCAATGGTGATTTAAGGGGGGATCATAGTAAACGACAGCAAAAATGACCAATTCTTAGTATTGATTTCGAAAGGCTCTAAATCATTTAAAAATGATGGTACAATAAAAAAAATTGTATCAAATTATAAATTGTACTTTTATTATTATATTTACTCCTAAGAATCTTATTTTCGAAAATTATTATTTTTGAAAAAAGACATCTTTTGAAACATACAATTACGAATTTTCAAAAATACAAGTACTTTTTCGGTACACTTTTCTCCAAATCTATTAAATATTTCTGAATAATTTCTTTTGTGTGTTATAAAACCATTTTAGATCTAATCAAGTCACCTATTTTTTTTGCCTAAAATAATTTTTAAATTCTATTTTTAAAACATTATATTCAACATTCATAAAAATTCTGATTTTCAACGAAGAAAAGTGTAAAATAATAAAATATTTATTTTAATTTGTAAGACTAAATTAGGTGACTTAAATAGATCTAAAATGGTTTTATAACACACAAAAAAAATTATTAAAAAATATTCGATAGGTTTGGAGAAAAGTGTACCTAAGTGTTGAAAATTATAGTTTTGAGTAAAACGCGAAAAACAAATACAGTCGATCCCGTTAACACGAACTCGAAATGACCACCGAAACATTTCTTGTTAACCGAATTTCATGTAAATCGTCGGGAATTTTTTTTTACATTGAGCCAGTGGTTGGTTTTCAAATATCAACACAAAAAAATCATATTTTATAATGTAATACATAAATAATACAAGCATACAATTAGTAATTCAAAGGGGGCGTGGTACATTTGTTTATTTTTATAATTTTAATTTTTTATAAGAAATAATTAACCGATCTATACAAAATTGGTCTCATTCGATAGATTGGGTTTCCATCTATCAGAAAATATTGGTTTCAAAAATTCGATTTTTTGGTTTTTGTTTACTATGATCCCCCCTTAATTCCAATAAAAACCGATTTCTTATGATTTTTAAATGAGTACTTAATTTTGCAGTAATTTTTTGAATAATTGAAGTACTTCAAAATTGAATTTCTTTCTAAGATTTGTCCACCTTATAATATTGTCAAGACAATGTCTTATAATTTTGATGCGCTGTTGATGCATCACACTTGTCTGTAGCATTTGTAGTTCGGACTAAGAACATCGACGATGGACAGACAAACTGATGAGCATTGCTTCTTAAAAGCTTCCGCTTTTTACGCTATGAACATTAATAAGCAGGAATTGGGGAACTTAATAGAATCTTAATATGAAATAGAAGTTAAGATTTGATTTTTTACAACATTAAATGAAGTAAGGAGTTACAAACATTATGACCTACTAGTACTAGATACATTTAAATGACTGAAAGTTTCCTATTCTTGTTAAAAGTCATATTACCATTCGCTTTATCAATTTACTGTGCCATGAACAACCACAAAACCTAAAATATTTAAATTTCATTTTAAAACTATAATATGATAATTGTCAAAAATGATTTTTGATAACAAAATTGAAAGAATGGCTTTGGGGGCTTAAGTTTAAAATCTTTTGTTTAAAATTTAGAATGTGTTGCAGTGCCTTAAAAAACACATTTATATTTTACTTTTTTTTAAATATAAAATTTTTTCACATGAAATTCGTTTTAAATTAAAAAAAAACTTTTACATTAATAAATTTATTATTAAGTTACTCGAAAGCATTTCATGAATGATGATTTTTTAAATTATTGAAAGAGTCTTTAGCATATTATTAGTTAAGTTGTCAAATTTTTCTGAAATTTTTATGATTCGTATATTTACACCTATAGGAATCAAGAATGAAGTATTCATCAATCTTGCCAACATGGTTGGATTTGAAGTTAATGTTTTTAATATTTTACACGATCGTGATGACTTCAGACGCTAAACCACATTGCTGCGTTTCTTACTATCCAGTTTATTATCCTGTTAAAGTTGGCGGGTAAGTAACAGTCCTTTTTTTTTAACTGTCAGTAAATTGTTTTTGGCATTTTGTTAAAAACTAAATTTTTACTATTACACTTAAAAAATATTTTAAACACATTGTTTAATATGTAAACATCACTACAAATGGCACCTATTGTAATGCTTTTAATCTCAACTGATTCGTTTCCTTGTATGATAATTCTTAATAATGTCCTAATATAAAGATTGTTTACACTGTAACTTAGCAATGAAGAATGAAAATAAAAATTTCTTTTAAATTTTATTAGGGGTAAACAACACATTCACATTCACATGAAGAATCATCATCATCATCACCACGGCCATCATCATAAGCATGGTCATCATCATGGACATCATCACGGTCATCACCATAAACATGGTCACCATCACGGCCATCACCATGGTCACCATCATGCTCATCACCATGGTCATCATCACGGACACCATCATCATCATGGGCATCACCATGGTCACCATCATAAGCATCATCACGGGCATCATCATGACCACGGACATCATCACGGCCATAACCATGGGCACCATCATCACCATGGACATCACCACGATCACCACCATGGACATCACCATGGACATCACCATGGACACCATAATCACCATGGACATCACCACCACCATGGACATCACCATGGACACCATCACGGACATCACCATGGTCACCATCATGGTCATCACCATGGTCATCATCATGGCCATCATCACGGTCACCACCATGGCCATCATCATGGACACCATCATGGACACCATCACGGGCATCACCACGGTCACCATCATGGACATCACCACGGATATGGACATCACAGGCGTATGGACCCGCATTCTAGTGAAATTTACCAAGTTGTTCACTTCTATAACCTTTTTGGTTTGCAATACTGAATGTGTGGCTCATGTTCTTATATTTTAAAATAAAAGTTTAAAAAAAAATTACAATTGGAGGTCATTAAATGTTAGGCTAAATCTAAAGGTTACACTATTTTACGAGTTTTATGTTAAATTTACTCTAATGTTTTATTCCTATGTAATTTTGGACACTGCTATCTGAAAAAATATTTAAAAAATTCCTATCATGTCTTAATTTGTCATTAATAAACTGAACTATATTTTACTGAAAGTAAGATTGTTCGACCTCCTTTTGTCATGTTTTGGGGATTTAACTATTTTGTTATTTGTATTTATTATTTTAACTAAGTTATAAATACCTGTTCTCAGCTGGGACTAAAAAATATCGAATTGATCTAAGCATACTATATTATTTAATTTACTATATGGTAATATTTTTTCTACTATATGGTAATATTGTTTTTTCCAAAACAAGGGGTAGAAACCACGCCCTCATAATTCAGTGTCTTTAAATTATTGTTTCGCACATTTTTTTAAAGCTTCTAAGTTATTCAATACAATGTTTTGAATCATTAGACTAATAAAAAAGTTCAAAATATTATCTAATATTTTTTAAATTCTAGCCCAAAATTCTGAAATGTCTTTAAGAAGACTTCATAAATTGTGGCATTAGATTCAAAAGTTCTTTAGGAAATATTTGCAGCATTTTGGTTTTTATTAAAAAAAAACTATATTATAGGCAATTTAAAATGTCAAGTGCAAAAAATTATCATTTTGTTTCTTTGATAGATTTTTTTCAATTGCTTCGCATAAAATGCGTGCACAAAATTGAAGTCGAATGCAATTTTTAATGTTCTAAAATTAAATTAAATGGCACTACCATCCGTCAGACTACATTTAAAGGAAGACAATGAAGCAATTCTGTTTATTTTTAAATTGTAGTTAATTGTTGATTATTTTAGTTTTGCTGTCTAATTTGTCGTCTGCTCTATCTCCATTTAGCTATATCACTTTCCACTCCGTCGATTGAATTATTTATGCAACTTTACTTTCTTCAAACTTATTATTACTATTGGATCGTTATTCATGTGATCTATTTTCCCATTGTATGTTTCTGTCAGTTAAGCCTTTTACTCTAAAAATCAAAATTGACATTTTGTGCACTCCGTGGACATGCTCTGCTAAAGGAGTAGATATGATTGTCTCTGAAGTGGATACACTTTTTTTAATAAAAAATAAATTAAATCACGATATTTTTCTTACATAATAAACCTTGTTTTCATTTATTTCAAACGACTCACGTTCAACGTCAGTGTTTTATAGAAATAAATGACTGATACCTGTAATCAAAGGCTGAAAACTGATAGTTGAACCTTCTTAAATCGGACCAGGTCAATTTCTGAACTTATTAAGGTATTCATTGTTTGAGGGGAGTTTTAATTTTTTTTCAAATCACTAAAAGTGCAATTACCGTAACTGAAAAACAATAATGACGCATGATCATGAATGTCCTCTCGTCCATTCAGTGGACATACTAATTGCGTAAATGCGTAATTACTTGTTATAAATAGACTAACGAAATTGCTCATGAAGTACTTTCGAAAAGTAGACGAGATTAGATCAGATACGTTTAGGATTTCAAAAAAAAATTACACTACTTAAAAAATTATTATAGTGATTAAATGAAATTAAACATTTTCAGTTTCAATTGTATTGTTTCTTGACATATTTTTTTTCATTAATTCTTACACTCCTACAAAACATTTTGGTGTAACTTCACATCAAAAAATTGCCGCCAAAGTGTTGTAAGAAAACACTACTAGTAAATCGGTGTAGCGAAACACCGATAATATTTTCTGGTGTGCAGCTAAACAAAACTTTTTAAAACAACAAAGTTGCCACAATTTTGGGTGTAATGAAACGCCACAACTGAATTGTTTACTTCAACACCGATAATTGGGGGTCCTGGTAACTAATTTTAAGATCTCATCAAGGATGAAAAAAACAACAAGTTTTAAGCTAATAAAATTTTAGAATGATATCATATACAAGAACTTAACTCAAGAACTTTTTATACTATTAAAAAAATATTATTAATAGTTTAGATGACTTATGAAAAACACCGGTATTATGCTTATAATTTTAATATTATTTAGCCAAAGTACGACAAAGATATAACAAATGAATGTACCCTAATAAAAAAAATGCTGGGACAGCAGCGGGAAACTTATGTCTTCCAGCAGCCAAACTGTTGATTCGGTGCCGAGAAAAAGTTTATTTAAAAGTCAATAAAGTATCCGCGGTAAAAGTGACTGTCCAGCAGGGCTGGCCAGCAACGATCCATCACTTATTTCCAGACAGCTGCATTTTCTCCAGCAGTGAAAAGGCAGTTATCTAACAGTTACTGCTGTTTACCAGCGGCAATATTCAGCAGCGGGCCAGCAGCAAGTGCGATTGACCAGCACTTTTCCAGTAACCCCCCAGCAGGATGACAAGAGCAATATAGTGGTAATTCAGCAGACTTTTCAGAAAACTGCCAACTAACGACAGCAATACTGCAGCAATTCAGAGTTTTTTCCCTGCAACTCTGTTCAAAACAAATGCCTTCCTATTATTAAATTTTTTAGTCTCGTAATGCAGTTCTTTCAAATATGTAATTTTTATTTCAAAGTTACAATAAAATTATTCCAAACAATTAGCTTCTGACAAAAGTGACTTTAAGTATAATTAATTTTAATTTTAAAAAATTAACACAAGATTCAATTCTATATTTTAAAATATTTAATTTTGACAATTTTCAATAACATTTTTCTTCTTAACACTTCTGCATCAATATATGCTTTGAATCTTTTTGAGTTTGACGAACAGCAAACTGAAAGAAAAAGAAATCTCAATAAGCGAAAAATACTGTTTGTACACAAAATAGTACTAATCCAACAAAAAAATAATCGTATGAAAAAAATATATATATAATTGTATTATATCATAAACATGTAAACTTACTTTTTAAGTATTCAGTATTGGTCTTAAAAGATTTGTTAAGCATATTCTCTTCCTAGTTCCAATTATTTGTAGTTTCTAATTATAATTCTCTTATGCACGGGATCGTAGTAAAATTATTTGAAAAAAAAAATCTGAAAATTTGTCTCACAAATGCTAGTATTGGGAAAAGCTAGTATTGGGAAAAATGATAGATTAAAGACATGAAAATTATTTGAAATATTGTTGTCAGAAGTCTGGTGAATGTCGATATTAATTGCAACGTACATACAAATACATCCTTCTGGATTCTGAAAGAAACATACAAGAAGTAACGCTTCCTATTGTAAAAAGAAGTTATACACTCTTAAAACAAACGAGTGAATTTAACTCAGTCTGAGTTAATTTTCACTCCTTTCCAGTGTCGAAAATGCACTTGTAATATATGAGTGGATTTCACTCTTTTGTTAGTGTACAGATATTTTAAATGCCCCTTACAAATAAAAAAATCAGGAATATTTTTTTCTAACAATGTTTAGTACATTTTAAAATATCTAACTTCGAAAATTTAATAATAACTGACTCGACCACTAAAAAACTTTAGGAATATAGTAAATAAGCTTTAACAATTAGTAGCTAGAATGTTGGTATAGCATTGGACGTATTGTTATCGGTCACGGTCAAGCATCCGTTGACATCGGATCCTTTCCAGGTTGCCGACATTTCTTCTTATAAACTAAAAGTGCAGCCAAATTCTAACAAAAATACTCCCAGTAAACTGATACTCACGCGCTCGTTAAGTTTATAAAGTTCAAAGTCCTGCTGCGTTTGATGTAGCTACAAGGCTGCTTTGGGTGCCAACTCAGGGCTTCATCACTTGACCCCTGATTCAAATTGCGAGACTCGTCGAGTAGCCCTCTTACAGATCTAGTGCAAAGTTAATTAAGCGAAGACACAAAAAGAAACACATTGAATATTGAACTCTTTGATAGTTTAGCGGCTTTGAGAGAAATAAATTAAATGCAAATGCATTACATCTTTAAAAAGATAGTAAATACACAAAAACACCTCCCAGGTGGCGCAATCGTTAGGACGCTAGCCTTTGGAGCTGCTAGGGTCGGGTTAAAATTCCGGTCAGGCAGGGATGTTTGTGACCGTCAATAAATGTTGTTATTTGTCTATGTGTTATTCCTTTCGTTGTGACTGTTAATATTCTATCTGTGTGTGTCCCACTTGACGAAAGCTCATAAGCGGTTCTCTGAACAAGCACACAAGCTAGAATATATATGTACTATATCAGGTACCAGACACAAAAATACAGAATATTTGCTTGAAATCTACTGATTAAAAAGTTTTGACAGTGATTGGTAAACGAATTTAGGAGAAAAATCGGTATAGTGCCTCTGCCTGACTAGCTTTCTTAGATGTCTCAATTTATCAGATAGTTATTAACTTATAACAATGAAATAAAGGTTTTACGCATTAATGTAGCTTATTATACTTCTCTTTACTAATTAAATAAAAGCGCTTCACAATAATAATTTTTGGTCTCTTTCTTGATCCTCCTCCACTATTGCATTACAGAAGAACGACGACTTATTTAAATCAATTAGACGTTTCCGATCTTTAATTCCATAGTGAGTGTGGGAAACCCCATTCAGTTTTCGATGTGTTTATCTCACCCCATCTCCCAAGATCCAGAGGTTGGTCGAGCGTGCACAACGTGCGGCAAAGTCCCAAATCCCTTTATAATTGCCGAAAGGAAAACGGAAGCACCCAAGGCGATCTCGTGGGTTCAGCTTATAAAGTCCCCGGAACCTTACCATTCGATTTCATTTCACACAGTTGGTCATTATCCGAAAGGTAAGTGAGAATCCTTTCTTGATGTGTTATATAATATATCTAAGATACATAATAGTTTTTAGTAAACAATCGAATAGCATCCAGACAATACTTTCTTTTTTTTTTGTCTTAATATTTTAGGGATATATGTGATAGTTTTAAATGTAAACCGAATAGTATCCAGCTAAAATTCTTTCTGGTCATACCATGTTAGAAAAAATATTAATTTTAATAAATAATTGAATCCATCCAAGTAACATACATCCTGGTCTTATTATTTTAGGAAATGAATTGTTTAAAAAATAAACCTAGTAGCATCCGACTAATATTTTTTCTTGTCATATTATTTTAGAAAAGTAATTGCTTTGATAATAAAGCAGTAATATAAAAACAATTTTTTATTGCCACATTATTAAAAAAAATAATCGTTTTGATAATTTACCAACTAGTACTATCATTTCTAAGTAAAAGCATTATAAGTTCTAAGTGGATAATAGAAAAGAATAGAATTGCCCTCACTATAACTTAAACTTAAAAATATATGTTTTTCCTTTTAATAATTTCGAATTTTTCTTCCAAAAATAATTGGATTTACATAATAAAGCTTTTAAAAAAATACTAAAAAAACTAATAAAATAGAAATATGCCATTTTAGATCAGCATTAAAAATAAAATCCAACAACAATTATATAAGCATATAAGTTAATTTTTTACAAATGGGAAATGAAATACAGGTAGGAATTTTAACTGTCAAAACTTACCAATTTTAGTTTCAGGGAATGAAGTTTGTTTTTGAAAAAAAAAACCTTTTCCTTAAAATTTGGTTCATCATAAAGCTTTAAACTGGCACACCAAAGTTTTTAAAGACATTAAAAGTTTCACAAAAAAAATTGGTAAGAAATTCTTTTCGACATTATTGAATAATTCTCAAGTTTTATACGTGGCCTGTTTATTGACATGGTTTGGAGTATTTTGACTGATGATAATCTAAAGTTAGAAAGTTAAAACATAGTTATGAGAAAGGCTACCTCGTAAGTTCCATTTATGCACGTCAAGAACTTATTTAACAACTACTTTAATGAAAAGAGAGTAAACATATAAGTGATGAAAAGTTATTTCAATTATCTATCAAAAGAACACACAAAGCGTAAGCTAATTACGCCAATAGAAACACATTGCAACAAATAAATAAAAATGATCTTAAAATTAGCTTTTTTTTTATTAATACATAAATATTAAATTTAAATCAACATCTCTGTAATTAAATATATGAAAAAAATGCATTAACATTTAAATGTAATCCCTTGATCAATTTTGTATTAATAATTTTCTTATCTTAAAAATTAGCATTTTAATAAGAAATGCTCACAACTTTTCCACCTTTGAAGACACGTGTTTTCTCTGATCATAATACGACAACCTCATTTAATTCATCATACTTCCTATAGTTGTTTTAGTTTGGCAAAACTGTATATGACATTCATCAGATTTATAAGAGATGCTTCTTATACCTTTATTTTTATAACTATACAAAGTATCGTGACTTCAGTCTTTCCATACGGTTAGGAGCAAATAAATTATCAAATACGAATTTTTATTTTAAGCCAATGGAGTTAGGATAATATAACAATTATTTCTATCTCGCACCCCCCCCCCCCCCCCCAGTTACTAATGGTTAAGAAAATTGAGACATTTTATATAGATGGAATGTGAATGTGGAAAAAAATGTATCTTAGGATTAATGGAACGATGGAGTAGAATAAAACATCATTATGAAAATGAATCAAGATTTTATTCAGGTGAAGTGGTTTAGGTTTGTTCACAGAAAAAACCATAAAGTCTGTTGTTATGTTACGAAAGGGTAATTAAACGAGTTATTATTATACAAAAGGGTAATTAAACGAATTATTATTATACAAATGTTTTAATTAATCGAATTATTATTTTACAAAAATGGTAATTAATCGATTTTTTATTCTACAAAACGGTAATTAAACGAATTATTATTATACAAAATTTTTAATTAATCGAATTATTATTTTACAAAAATGGTAATTAATCGATTTTTATACAAAAACGGTAATTAAAAGAATAGATTCTATTTATAGATTATTTTGAATGTTTATGGACATCTATCTAAGAGGTGGGAGTCGATCCCGTAGTTTTTAGTACTAAGAGACAGCACTGCTACCCACGGCTATTGTCCGGCTCAAGACAGGCAGCAATGCCTTGTATGAGTCCACAGTTTTCCTTCCCATTGCGAAGAAGACATCCATGAGTTACATTTTTGTTAAATAATTGTTAATGATCATTTTATTAATTAATTTGTTAATAATCATAAAACAAAATCAAAATACCATTTAATGGACATCCGTACCAACCATTTTCGACAACACAATTTCAGTTGCTACGAGTGTTATTACAGTTCCTCTGACTTTCTCCGGAAACACTAATTCGATACGATTTGAATAATCTAGCATTAAACACGTTTAAACCACGGATTACATGCGGATATAGAACCACTAATGGATATCACGGTCTTTTGGATACAGCTTTATGCATCACTGAATGTCGGTAATTATTTTTTCGTTTCTCTAATAGAATCAAAATTGATGTCAATATTAATTTTTTTCTGCATAATATGAGTGGAAAGAGGGAAGTTTTATAAAATTGAATAAAATATATCGATGCATTAATCCCTAAATTATTTTGAATGTAAATTTAAAATTGAGTTTTGAGAACCTAACTGGATTCGGAACTTTGCAAAGGACTAGAGTAGCATTTTCGTGACATTTATATGACAAAATAAGTTTTGTTGTAAAATTCTAGCTGTATTTTGTTGGGTTTTTTTTTTGTAGATACTGTAAGTTAATTATATTATAGCGACCTCCTATTAATTCCATTCGTAAATCATAACTAATATAGAAATATTTGTCTTTTTAATAGTATATTTTGAAACTTTTCTAAGAAAGCAAGATTTTCTCACTTTTATTTTAAGAAACGAAGCAAGAATTTTTTTTAACTCTTTACTTTTCACTGGAGTGAAACGGAAAATAAACAGAAGAGTTTAATGAATATGGGTTTGGGGGAGTTTTTGAGTTTATCAGAAATTTATATAAAAAGCTATTTAAGAATCCTTATGCAATGGGTAAAATTATGGTTTTTCTTCTACCATTTTCCATACCCAGGCTCTAAAGTAAAGTGCCATTGATAGCGACGATTATATAGAGCAGAAGAGTACAATGTAGTAAAAGGAGCGAGAATTGATTTGCGTATTTACTGCGATACTTCGTACCCAAAATATATAACTCCATAGAAAAAAATGAAAAATTATACTTAATTTCAGAATTTTTAAGATATATTTTTTTCTAGGGTGATGGTGGACCTGAAGTTATGCCTTCTGGGTCTTCTGGCCGTAGTTCTAGGAGTGGCCCTTGCGGAGCCAGATCCAGATTGCTGCGTGTACTACCACTACTACCCGGTGTACCACAAAAAGTGAGAAGTTCAATTTTTTTTAATATATTACTGAATATACGATCAAAAAGGGATTTAACATCGGCCACTACAGTCTCTCATCGAGATTGTAATGGCTGATAAGTGGCCCCTAAAATAGTGGATGAAAAGAAATATGTAGGTTTTTTTTTAACAAACACTTTATTATTCCTGAACAAACATTACAGAAAAAAAATCGTCATAAGGGGGTAAAACAAGAACCGCGTATATGTGAGTAAAATAATTATAAATTATAATTAATAAGACACATAAGTTAATAACATTTAAGTTTATTGAATTCCATATCGGCCACTACAATCTCCCATCGAGATTGTAGTAGCCGATGTTGGAATTCAATGAGCTTAAAAAAACTACTTATTTCTTTTTGTCCACTACTTTAGTTTAAAATAACACAAAACTTTGGTTTTTAAAACTCACTTATTCGAAAACTCATCTTTTTCCATTTTTCACAAACTATTGATACCATCGAAACTAGGTTTTTTTTACACAATATCTTGCACGTTCACAATAATGCGGTAATATCTGATCGTGACCATATGTGGTGATTGCACACGCGCAGGGCCTGTTCTAGGAAAACTCATACTATAGGCACGACCTGTTTTGGGGGCATCTTTACGGAAAATGTTTTGTATGATTTCCAGTAATGATGGTGATATATGACCGAGATATTAAATTTTTGCTCAAATTTTTATGGCTTCCTTATAAACATTTATCAAAACAATCCCGTTAGGTAAATTTCTCAGTCAAAATCGATCAAAAAACTTAATGGAGTATAATTTTTTTTTAGTTTAAGGCAACCCGGAATCTCGCAGAGCTCCCACAGACTGTAATGTTAAGTTAGTCCTTTTTTAGAATAGTTTTTCTGAGAATCTATAAGACATATTGGCGTGATTTTTTTTTACAGTGGTACATTAAACACTTCTAAAGACTTTAACATGGTATTTTGTAAACGTAATACGTAATAATAAACTTAACGCAGAGAAAAAAATAAATTATATGTCAAGTATCAAAAATTACAAAAACAACACTTTTTCCCTTCAAATTTCTCTTTAACTTCTTTTGTTTAACAGATTTTGCTTAAACCCCATGTCTATGTGTTAGGCACATATCTATGAGAATGTCATTTTTTTAATATTTTGTTTATATCTCGTATAGTTCCTGAGAAAAGTGAATTCGAACATTCAAAAACTTAGTTTTAAGAAAATTGGCTTCAAAGTTAAACTTTTCCTTGCTTTAACTCTTTCGCTAAGAAAGAGTTTTTGCTTCCTCGTAATATTTTATAGGAATATTATCGAATCCTTAGTTGTTCGGGTTTTTCAGTAAGGAAAGGGTTAAACATAAAGTGCCTTTCGCGAAATCGCAAAAAAATATTACTTCTAATGCACTGATTGTAAAGTGTTATATATAATTTTAAAAAGACGAAACGGTGCGATTAGAAAATTCAAAAATCTTAAAATCGATTTTTAATGAATTTTTCGATTACGGGTTACCTTAATGATATTTTGTGGATTTAGCATAATAGCGGCAGATGCTCACGGTGGCACTTTCACACATATGGAGGGGCATGTGAGGGGAAAAGCGAGGGGTAAGAGAAGAGACTCCTTCAGAACATATGAAAGACATCTCTCTTCCAAGGGGATCGTCGATAATGGATAAGTTTCTATTAAGTGCCTCAGAAAATTACCTTAACCACAATCCTCTACTCTCTTTCTGGATTTTTGGATGAAAATTAAATTAAGTTTGTGAGAAAAAAAATGAGTTTTGATGTTTAAAATTTTGTAACTGCATACTAGAGTTAAAACTAAACAATGGAGTACTTGTATATTAAAAAAATATATGTTTATACATCCATCATTTAAAACATCTCGTATGTTAATATAACATATATAAAAAAACATATGCGAATATAATGTCAGGCAGAGCACATGAAAGTGGCGTATTGGACAAGTAAGACTTTTATAGTTAAAAAAGCTAAAATATTCGAACTTTTAATATAATAATTAGCAAATTTAATATTTTGCCATAAAAGCAAGTCTTAAAAAGATCTATCAAATAGTTGAAATACTGTCTGCACATATTCTTTTTTTTTTCTATAATGAAGTGTAATGGAAAATATAAACAATAGACGATTTTTCTGAAAAACTAAGCTTTCTGTCGGTATACTTCCCTTTTTCGCGCATGGTGAGATAATAACAGAAGCTCCACTTTTCTTGTATAGTAATAAAAATCTTATAAAAATTTAAAATAATGCAAAATATTTACTACCCTTTAAACTCAGCATACTGTATTTAGAATGGATTATTATAAGAATTGTAAGTCAGACGTAAGGCGGAAGGCTAAAAAGTTTTCGTGTTTTATACCTTAACTTCTAATTTGGAAAGTAAAACCATTGAATTTAAATTATAGTTCAAACTTAAGCTTTGTACTTAAATTTTAGTTCTGCAATGCAAACTTCAAAATACCAAAGAACACAAACAAATGTATTCAAATTAAATGTTGAATTTGACGAGTTTAATTGGACGTCTGCTCGTTTTGCGAAGGAACTCCGGAATGTGATTAGATTATCCTACCACGAGATTCTTATTTTTGAAAAAAAACTTGAAATTTTCGAAATATTATTAGTAATTTAACAACAACAAAAAATTACAGCTAATCGCAAATTCTGTGACCCGGCAAAATTATCAACATATGTCACCAGAAGGGATATTAGGATTTGTCCCTCAATTTTAAGTAATTGTTTTTTGAACTGAAAGTAAAAATTTGGCGGATGATAAGGAATCTTAATTGAATTTGCAAAAGAAAAATTCAAAAAATAATAATTTTGCTATTTTAATAATTTAAATTATAATAAAATGATGTAAATATATGCCGTTTTAGTTTTTTTTAGAACTTCTTCTTTAAACAATAAATTGAACTAAAAGCTTAAAGCTTTAGCTTATTATTTAACTTGATATTCAGAAACAAACAAAACATGCAAACAAGTATTCATTTAAAAATGTAATCATTGTAAATCTTGCAGAAAAATCTGATTCATTCACTTATAAAAGTGACAAATTCTCTGTAGCGTTTTTTTCCAAACTTAAACCAAAATCAGTATAATAAAAAACTAAAATATAACTTCCTAAATTAAATAAATTTTCTATTGACTCGAGAAATCAATATAGAACGGTCATAATTTATTTTCTAAAGGTCACTACTTTTTTCCCTTTAATTATATTTTATATTTTTCAGGCCTCAAAAGAAAGTGATTGTTATAAAAAATGACCAGGAACACCATCATCATCACCACCACCACCATGGACATGAGCATGGTCACAAACACGAGCATGGCCATGAACACAAGCATGGTCATGAACACAAACATGGGCATGATCATCATCATAAGCACGGGCATGATCACCATCATGGGCACGATCACCACCATGGTCATGATCACCATCACAAACATGGGCATGATCATCATCATGGGCACGATCACCACCATGGTCATGATCATCATCACAAACATGGTCACGATCATCACCATGGCCATGATCACAAGCATGGTCACGACCACCATCACAAGCATGGTCATGATCACCATCATGGACATGAACATAAACACGGTCATCATCATGCTCATGAACACAAACATGGGCATCACCACGGACATGAACACAAACACGGTCATCATCATGCTCACGAACACAAACATGGACATCACCACGGACATGAGCACAAACATGGACATCATCATGGACATGAACACAAACATGGTCATGATCACCATCACAAACACGGCCACGAACATCAACATGGCCACCATCACGGTCACGAGCACAAACACGGACATCACCATGGACACAAACATGGCCATCACCATGGGCATGAGCATAAACATGGCCACCACCATGTCAACAAACACGGGCATCATCATGAACATGGACACAAACACGGTCACCATCATGAACACGGGCACAAACACGGTCATCATCATGGACACGAAAACAAACACGGTCACCACCACGGACATGATCACAAACATGGACATCAGCATGAAAATAAACATGGACACCATCATGAAAATAAACACGGTCATCACCACGGACACCATCATGGACATCATCACCTGATTGCTGAACACAGTCAAGTCAAGCCACAGATCCACGATCTTTTCGGCTTCCATTACAACCAAAAATGAGTCAAATTATGTAACTAATTTATTGATTAGAAATGCTAGATTTGCAAGTTTTAAATTGTGTATATTGTAAATAAGCAATTTGTTTCGTGCGTATGAAATACCTCGATTGTGATATTGTAATAGAACTTGTTTTATGAAAGTTTTGAGTACAATTCTGGTCATAAAATTTGTCGATTTAAATAAAGAATGTTTTTGTTGCCATTTTGGATTCATTTATTTGTAATAAACTCTATCAACAGAATTTGTTCTAAATTACTTGGGTATTTACTGTAAATAATATATGCCAAAATTGTATGAATTTTAAAATTTACATTCATTTTAATGCCTATCTCTGCATACTTTAAAAATAATATTAGAATGATAAGGACACTTGAAATAATAATTACTTAAATTGAATTTTAAAATAAGTATAATCTTTTTCACACAAGTGTTAAATTCTCCATAACAATAGTTGTGTAATCTCCTCACTAACATACATAACTTGTACTTTTCAGACTCGCTAACGCTTATAGAAACAAATCGTCAAAAAAGTTATAGAGTACGAATTTTGGTGTATTTCATTATAATATTAATAAAATGTTTCTATGATTAATACTGCTACCATTAAATGAGACATGGAAGTATAAGAGTACTTATAATTTTCAGCTGTAACACAAATTATCTATAAACTTTTAAATAGGATAAAGCCGTGGTAGACTAGTGCACGTTAAGTCTGTAGTTGCCCAAAGTCCTGTCACAGCGTGCAAAGTCATCATTTTAAGATTGTCAGATGAAGCCCAGTGGCTTAGTGGTAGTGCTTCGCATTGCCACGCCACAGGTCAGGTGATTGAATCCCGGATTGGGCGAGGTCGACCCATCCTTTAATCCCTTGAATGGGTTGATAAAATGGATACCAAGCATGCTTGGGAACTAAACACAGGGGGTTCCACTTGAAGCTGACCACCTTACCGGGACATGTGCCTAACGCCCCAAAGCATTAGGTCACGAAAGCTGAAATGGGCAAGGCAGGCCCTGGTCCAGTAATGGACTGTTGCACCGAGGAGTTTAGAGGTAGAAGTGTCGCCTTCGTCACTTAACCCCTGTCCAAAACTACGACCCAGTAGCCCTCCTATAGCAAAGAAGAATTTCTAAAAAAGTAAATGATTTATATGGAGCTAAAATAGAAATACTAAGTAATGGTGCGTGTTATTTCAGAGATTGAAGGCTATTGGGGCATGAACTTTCAAGCGAAGATTTTAGATTGGTTTTTAGTGGCTTTATTTATTTTGAAATAGTTCAGCGTATGAACACTGTGACAATTTTATTCGTAAGTATTTCTACTAAAAATTGCTTGTATATCATAGTGATATTTTTTTATTTACATGCCATGTTGCATGATTACCTTATACATGCAATTTTATTTTTTAATTTTGTATCTTCTAATTAATAGTTGCATTTGCATTATAATAATTAGATGTGTATTGAACTACACGTGTTGTGTTTCAAGACTTATTTGACATCATAATAGATTTAGTTTATGCAATTAAAATTACATTATTTAATTTATTAAGGTTTTAGAAAAAAATCTTAAATTGTAGTATTCATCAAACATAACTTATTCACTATTATTTTACAAATGTTATATGACCTTATGACCTAGGTTAATTTCATAGAAAAAGCAAGTACATCCTTGGGATTTTGATAATGAAAATTTGATTGTTGAAAATGAAAATACATACTTAATTATATTTCAAGAACACAAAAAACATCCGTCAACTTACAAAGCGATACTATTTTTTTTCTTGATTAGAGGTTTTTTTAAAAAGGTGATTGCTGGTAAGTATGTGTTTATTCCCATATTAATACTGAATTCAAAAACTAAAACCATGACAAACTTAATACTTCATTTTATAGATTTACATATGCCCATATAATGTTAAAAAATTTATTAAATGTATCTGATATGGTGCACTTGAGAGTTTACGAAAATAATAGTTAAGATATTATTTTGTGAAAAAATATTTAATAGGTTGAAAATTTGAGAAAATATTTTGCTAACCTGGTCGTAATACAAAAATATTTATTATTTAACAATGAACTGAATTTTTTTTAAAGCAGTGCTTTAAAAATAATGAGCCTAAGCATATCATTAATCAATCTAAAATATATTTGAGAAATTGAATTACAAATGAATTTTTTTAATTAGTTTAAGTGTTAAAATCAGAGAAATTATTACAACCCCTCGTAATGGAACATAAGGATTTAACAAAAATACTCGTAAAACATGCGTAATAATTCTTTATTTTTTGCGTTTTTTCTCTTTTTGTTTCCTCCAAACAAATTGATGTTAAAAATTCACTTGGACTAAAGGGAATAATAAAAAATGCATAGAAAAAATTATTACGAAAAATAATATTAGATATCTGGGAAAAATCATAATTTGAAAATAAAATATAATGGAAATCATTGGGCAGTTAATTAAATTTTTATTTCACTTTTTTTACCTTTTCTCAATCTATTTTTTATGCTTATTTGTGGTGCAATGTAAAAACATTTTGAAACGTTAAGAGCACGTTTTGAGCAAAAAATCTGATTGTTTTTCTGTTAAAAGACATGTTTCAAACTGTTACCAATTAAAATTCCTTATATATTTAATATTATTAAATACATTTCTCAGATAAAAAAAAACTAATTTCATAGAACAGCAATGTTCAACAAACTAATCAAAAATGTTCTTTTGAAAAATTTACTGTTATTCTAGATGTGCTATGCTCTGAAGCAGTAGTATAGGAACTTGTTGCATGTGAAGTAATATTTTGATCCTTACTCTAAAAAGGAATTTTGTGGACTTCTTAGAGTTTCCGACACATTTAAATTGCTGTGCAATCCAATACACAATGTATCTGTACTATATTCAGAACGGCCAAAAAAAAAAGTTTATTTACAGGAGTTTCCTTTAGTATAAGTTGAATGGAAAACGTTTTTTTTTTTAAATAAAACACAATGTCAAAATAATATACTTTATTGTACTTCAAATATTTACAAGATATATAAAATTACCTCTTTCTTAAATATTACTAACAAAATTATACAATGAAAAGCAGTCACATATCTACTGAATTTAATTATTTCTACTATTCTGGAATATATTATTTCACATTTTTCGTAGAGTCTTGTGAGCACATTTGCAGGAGAGGAAAAGAGAATCGATGTCGCCGATGGAATTTTCTGTGTCGACCCCCTGAGTGAGAGAGAACGGAACGGAAAGCAACTGAAGAGTTTCCTGTGTCACCCACGTGCGAGACGAGACGGAACCGAAAGCAACTGAAGAGTTTCCTGTGTCACCCCCGTGCGAGACGAGACGGAACCGAAAGCAACTGAAGAGTTTCCTGTGTCACCCCCGTGCGAGACGGGACGGAACCGAAAGCAACTGAAGAGTTTCCTGTGTCACCCCCGTGCGAGACGGGACGGAACCGAAAGCAACTGAAGAGTTTCCTGTGTCACCCCCGTGCGAGACGGGACGGAACCGAAAGCAACTGAAGAGTTTCCTGTGTCACCCCCGTGCGAGACGGGACGGAACCGAAAGCAACTGAAGAGTTTCCTGTGTCACCCCCGTGCGAAACGGGACGGAACCGAAAGCAACTGAAGAGTTTCCTGTGTCACCCCCGTGCGAGACGGGACGGAACCGAAAGCAACTGAAGAGTTTCCTGTGTCACCCCCGTGCGAGACGGGACGGAACCGAAAGCAACTGAAGAGTTTCCTGAGATGCCCCCGTGCGAGACGGGACGGAACCGAAAGTGACGGCGGAGCGTCCTGAGATGCCCCCGTGCGAGACGGGACGGAACCGAAAGTGACGGCGGAGCGTCCTGAGATGCCCCCGTGCGAGACGGGACGGAACCGAAAGTGACGGCGGAGCGTCCTGAGATGCCCCCGTGCGAGACGGGACGGAACCGAAAGTGACGGCGGAGCGTCCTGAGATGCCCCCGTGCGAGACGGGACGGAACCGAAAGTGACGGCGGAGCGTCCTGAGATGCCCCCGTGCGAGACGGGACGGAACCGAAAGTGACGGCGGAGCGTCCTGAGAAGCCCCCGTGCGAGACGGGACGGAACCGAAAGTGACGGCGGAGCGTCCTGAGATGCCCCCGTGCGAGACGGGACGGAACCGAAAGCGACGGCGGAGCGTCCTGAGATGCCCCCGTGCGAGACGGGACGGAACCGAAAGCGACGGCGGAGCGTCCTGAGATGCCCCCGTGCGAGACGGGACGGAACCGAAAGCGACGGCGGAGCGTCCTGAGATGCCCCCGTGCGAGACGGGACGGAACCGAAAGCGACGGCGGAGCGTCCTGAGAAGCCCCCTTGCGAGACGGGAAGGAACCGAAAGCGACGGCGAATTGTCCTAGGATGGATTCGAAGGCCACATCTTTTATTCCTGTAGGAGTGAAACACAATTGGTTAAAGATATATTAATCTATATTTTAAAGTCGTCAGGGAATAATTAGTAAACATCACAATAACAAAGGAATTTTTTTCTTATTGATTTAATTAAGTTTTGAATGAATTTATAAGCCGTTCATTAGAGATTTAACTAAAAAAAATAAACGCATCCGTTCTAGCTTTTATTTAAAATGTCGGTTTGCAATGGAAAATATTTTTTATCAACCTAAAATATTGTCATTCCCAACAAATTGTTCCTAAATGACTTGCATTCGTTAATTATTCTAAATTAACTGCTACTATTATCTTCTTAAAATTGTAAAAATATACATATATTCTCCAAGACCTCGATGAATGCACGTCCCGAGTTGAAAGTTTGAGAAGGAACTTCCATATATGGAGAATATGAGCCTTTATTTAAAACCGTTGTTGTTACGTTTTAATATCAAATGCGTACGTCTTATACAAAATGCTTATTAGTTTATTTTTATATTTTGAAGATAATAAATGTTACCTTTTTTATTGCTAAGTAAAAATTGGGTCACTTGTTAAGCTTTAAAATATTGAAGAAAGAATCATAATTATTTTGCTTTGTACTTACGCTGGTATTTTAAAAATGGCGTCAGAATGAGAATCTTTTAAACAATCAATGAAATACTTTAACATTTCATTGTGTTAATGTACACTACAAACCATTGTTTTAACTAAATAATAAGAACGCATTGTTCTAAAAATGAATGCTTCAGCATTTTACTCTTAACAATATATCATATTGTTAGAAGTTGAATATGAATGATTAATTATGAAAAGTTTTTTTTAGGAATTTAGATTTTTAACAAGACTGATATATTTGCCAATTTTAAAATGGTACACTCTTAAAACAAACACTCCTAATTTAACTCAGTCTGAGTGGATTTCACTCCTCCAGACTGGAAAATGCACTTCTCCTTTTGGAGTGGATCCTTTGTGTGTTAAACCTCCGACAGGATCACTCCAAACGAGTGATTTTAACTCAGTCTGAGAAAATATGCATGCCTTTAGGGTGTCGAAAATGCACTTCTCCAACTGGAGTGGATTTCACTCTTTTGTTTTAAGAGTGTAATACTTTTGTGCCATTTCTTTTACATCTTCTTTTGTACCATCACTTTCCTGCCATTTATTGAATATTACCATAGAAAAAGCAATAAGAGACTTTGGAATATCGACAAAATAGACAATTTTCACAAAATCAGTACAGTTATTAGGATTTGCATATGATATTGACATAATAGGAAGAGCTAAAGCAGCAAGAGTGGAAGCTTTTTCTGCCTTGAAGCAGCAGCCAAAAATATTGGTCAGACAATCAATGAAGAAAAAACTGAATCAAATGAAGAAAAAGTTCATGTCAGAGACAAACAGAGGCCAAGATCAGTTACCGCTGAAAGTAAATGAATATGTTTTTGAAAGGGTTGATCAGTTAAAATATTTGGGTACAATTGTAAACAACAATAACGATATTACCTCCGAAATTAAGAATATAATTAAAATGGCTAATATATGCTACTATGGTCTACGTGACCAGTTTAAATCCAAATTTCTTAGCAGAGAAACGAAATACTGATATGAGACTTTAGTAAGACCAATAGTCTTTATATGGAAGTGAATGCTGGACAATGAATAAATCATATGAAGAAAAATTATTGTTTTATAAACGAAAATTGTTGAGAAGAATTTTTGGAGCAATAAAAGAAAACGGAGTTTGAATAATAATATATAATCATGAGCTAAAATTTAAATTGAAGGAGCCAAATACAGTAAAAGTCATAAGAGTATCGCAACTAAGATGGCTCGGACATTTACATAGATATGCTGATGAAATACGGTTAAAAACATTTCAAAACCCAATAGGAAACAGAAAAAGAGGTAAGCCCCGTACAAGGATGGACAACGTAGAAACGAACTTTAGGAGTTTAAGCGTTAATAATTGGAAGACATTGGCATCGGATGGAACAAGATGGTTCAAGCTTATTGAGACAGCATTGGCTGGAAATCGGCTGTAGTGCTTAAAAAGACGAAGAACAATATTTTTGAGATTTTTAAACATTACAAAAATTAATTTATCAATAATTTACACACTGAAAAACAATTTATTTGAAATATTACACAAAAGTACACGCGTAACCTAAAAACATAGAATCCTAAGAAGACACACAAATAGAATTTATTCTTCTCAGTTGACAAGGTCCATTTATAAAAGAGATAGGTTAAAATAATGCTAAAAATTTTCAATATGGTTGGAAATTTCTCATTTGAAAAGAACATATTCATGAACTTGGAAACTTTGAATTTAGATATGCTTACCAGAAAATAAAAATAAACTTAGTATTTAAACTTTAAAAAAAAGGGTTTATTTTTAATTGCTTTCTCAGTAGGCATAAAAGTTTACTAATTTTCAAGACGAAGTGACAAGCCGTATATTTATAAATTCCTCTGAGCGGCTTTTTTTTTTTGTATTTCGCGCACAGTTTTACTTACTTTTATTTTAAGCATTATTAACTTCAAATTTCAAAATTTTATAATTATTTAACTTTTATTCATTGTGTACTTTTTCAATTTGGAAATATTTTTAAGATCATATCTTTAAAAATAAACCTAATCCTGATTTTTAAAACAAATATGTTATTTGGAATAAATTTAGCTTAAAATTTGTTAAATGAAAACAACCATATATATTTGCCTATTTCCAGGCAGTTTGGAAGGTTTACTGCGCATAATATGCTTATGATTTCTGAAGGAAACACTTTATTGAAAATTTGTTTTGGTACTTGGTTGAATATAAATAATAGTTTTCATCACTTTTATAACAAATAAACTTTAACTTAGTCAAACTAACAGCTATTTCAAAAACTGGATATGGAGACTGTAGCTTTAGCGGTTTGAACCCTCATCAATTTAGATTTTACTCATTATTTACATCTCTGATAAATAAATGTAAAAAAATACCCAAACATGGGTTAAAATAATAAAAATCTAATAAAATAATAATAAATCTAATAAAAACAACTTTCACAGATGTACTTTTATTGGGAAATAATTATTAAATTAATCTTTATTTCAGTATAAGGAATCGGCCTTAGAACGTTAGCTGAAAAGTACTTTTAGAAAATAGCTAAATAACTTGTAATAATTTTCCATTTCTTTAAGCTTTTTCAACTTTGCTATAATAAAAGTTTTATGTTCGGTTAAATACTTTGATTAAACTCCTTTGTGCGCGATTTAGAAAAAGGCGATTATTAATAACAGTTTTTATTTAATATAAATATCACAGTATAAAAAATAATTTAAGTTTTCATTAGCAAGCGAAATTAAACTGACTTTTTATAGTTTTTTTTGTAAATTTTGATAGGAATGCACACTGTTAGTTTGTAGAAAATATCCTTATTAATTATGTGCAAGCACAATTTCTGTTTTTAGTGGTAGCAGGTTCTGTTTTTAGTGGTTTAGTGGTACTCTATGTTCACCAGAAATGAAATAAAAATGTTAGTGCAATCGTAATATTCAGAAGGTGAATGTGTTTTAAGGAGAAAAAGGACTAAGGTGGCCGATCGCCTTTGATAGCAATTTTCTGAAAAATCTATTCCAACCGTGAAGTTGAGGGATTTTATTATTAGTTACGAACATAAAAATAGTTTTAAGAAGAAAATCATAGAAAAACACACACAAAAATTCAGTATTTGTGGAAAATTATAGTAAAATATGCTTCAAAAATCACGCTTATTCAAAACAAGATATCTTTAAAAAATTTTAATTTTTTTCCATTGTTTAGATTTAAATATGCTCAACCAACATTAATATAGGTCATGAACTAAAATCATTAAGGTATCAGTTCCCAATTTTTTTATAGGCAAAAGCTTGTAGCATTATATCGAAAACACATAGAAACAATAGAGTAAAAATCGTATAAATCGTTTTAAAATATCCAATACTCAATGGTTTTACACGAATCTAGTTCAAAACCTTCATCATACTGTTACAAAACTACTGTAAAAATTTGGAAGCAATTGATAATAAAGAACTTCAGTTTTTATGTTTTGCGTAATGCGTAACACGTTTTGAAAAAAAAAAATGGTGCTATAACTTCGAATCTATTAAAAACTAGAAACTAAAATGAAACAGATTTAGAAAGCTGAACGTTAATTTTAAATTAAAAGGCAAAAAACAAATGTTTGATATGTAGTCTATTTTTGCTGAAAAAAGGTGATCGGATACCTTAATAAATCAATTTATAATTAGTTTACAAATTAGAATAATTTTCATAATGACATTAAGAATGTTTACCTTAACGAAGTGGGAATTTTCCATTTATTATAAAAGAAAACTCATCTATTTTTCTTACGGTTCAAATATGCGTCAACACTAGGTCAAGATGGCGTTGAAATGAACGAATTTGAACAATCAATGACACTTAAGAAAATACCATTGTTGCAAATACACTATTCGATATTATTTAAATAACAAACTAATTTAAAGCTATTTAAGTAATATAAATTTAATTGTTTTATATTATTTAAAAATTGGTAGAATAGGCATTGAATAAAAATTGTAAGCTTCAATAATAAAATGAAAGGTTTAATTGTTTAAAGTTGTGCGGAAATGTGACTTTTAAATAGGTGATATCCAGATTGCAAATTAATTTATTAAAATTATAGCTATGATCGAAAAACAAATTATTAATAAAAAAAATTAGAATAACATAGCGAAAACAAAAGAGTTTTTCCGATATTGCACGAAATAGTAGAATTTCGCGCTTGTAAAGGTCGAAAAATTCAACAAAAATATATATCTATTTACACATGAATTTTTTTTCAATAAAACCTTTACGCTTATCACATACCCGTGTCAACCCCAATCCTCGGGTGAATCACAAGAAAAATAAATAATTTAATTCAAGATTAAAGTATAATCCGATTTGAATTTTCAATGCTTACTTCCTACATCGAACTAATTGGGAACTATCCACTTCCTTAAGAAATTGTAAGAACTTTTGTTAAGTGAAACAAAATCTTGAATAAACAATGAATTGAAATTCTTTTGTAGTTTATATGTGGTTTTACAATGTCTGATACAATTCTATAATAAGAAGACTGATTTAAAAGACGTACTTCTTCGTATTAAATGAACTATTTGTTTATCATTTTTTAATAAAAATATTTTCCTTTTGTAATAAAATATTTTCCCTTTTCAATAAAATATTTTTAATACAATAATTTCCTTTTTTTTTGATTTTTTTTCCGATTAATTTTTCGAAAATGCTATAGCGTTTGATTTGTTTTTCATTTTCTAATATTCCATGCTGTAATATTCCTAA
The DNA here is from genome assembly GCA_023701765.1 of Hylyphantes graminicola. Taxonomy (NCBI): domain Eukaryota; kingdom Metazoa; phylum Arthropoda; class Arachnida; order Araneae; family Linyphiidae; genus Hylyphantes; species Hylyphantes graminicola. The sequence goes on along the minus strand of CM043113.1, from coordinate 24,122,919 downwards.
CTCTTCTTCCGAACGTTCATAAAACAAATACGATAATGTCATTTCCAAATTACGTACGTGTGCTATAAATTCCACATTTTCATGAACTCGACACAAGTTCGACTTGTAAATAAAGATTAATGTAGTTGTGTTTTTTTTTTATTTTATATTAATATTTAGTTTACTGGTTTTAATTTAGAATGTATTTTCCTCGCACAATACAGTTTAATAAAAAAATCAAAATACAATTAAAATTACTACTATATTAGTGCCCCAAATATAACCTAACTCTTTTCAAATTCTACTATATTTGAAAAGCATAATAGTATACATTTTGTACAGTTTTACGTATTATATCAGTGGCTATTTTTTCCATGAAATGTTTTTAACTAATAATATTTATCGATTTCTTTTATTTTTAAAAAGTTGATTGTGCACAGGAAATATAACAAAAATATGTAATTATGCACTCAATCTTTCATTTGCTCGTTTCTACTTTAAAATTTCGTTTAAAATTCTATTATATTGCGTTTGAACACCGAATACTTTTCTACTAAAATACTAATTTCAATAAAAGTTTTTTTATAAGAAATAAAAAATATATAATTTTATTTGCAGATGATGACTACAAACATTGCAGTTGCTTGGTTATACTTGACATTGTCCTGCTACGTTTTAAATGTAAACAGTCAACGTATGAAGCCTCCATCCCAACTACGTAATGCGATGAAGCACGTGTATGAAAATTACAATATGAAAGGCTCTGTCTCAAAATATGTCTCTTCAAAGTGAGTGATAATAGTACTCATTTGCAAATAATCTAAGTATATATTGCTTCTTACATAACAAGCCTTTCGTATGAAAAAAAACTAGGTAGTTTATTGGTTAGAACTTTTTTTTATAGTTCGTTTATAAAACGATAACGTTAGTCCGGAAACACTGTAGCAGCACTTTTTTCCGCTTACATTATATTTACCTAGTAACATTACATCAAAGCTGTACAATGTATAGAAATTATATACAAAGCTATTTGGTAATTTTAGTAAGTTAACTAAAATACAGTATCTATCAAAAAATTTAACAATTTAGAATAAAAATGGTAGGAAACAAAAAGACTTAAAAATGCAGTCGATTTAATGTTCTTCTATATCTTGAAAAGTAATTATGCGAAGAAAAATTATTTATTTTTTACTGCTGCAAATGTTTTCTTTAAAACTTCTTTTCCTAACACGTTATTTTCCCGATAATAGCTATTTTCACAGCATTTAGAAAGTACTTGCGCTTGTAGAAAGTAGAAGGTTCTTTAAGTTTCCTCACATAATTTTATTTTATTAGGCTTACTCCCGAATTTGTGTAACTTTTTATTCAGGAATAAAGGTAAACTTACATATTTTTAATAGGGTTATAAATATATTGCACTAGAAAATTAACTTCTGAAATATTGAGTAAGCGCAGTCAGTTCGTCGATTAAAAATATATAAACTTAACAAAATAATTTATCTTGCTTTGTAAGAGAAAGAAATCTGAAATCTGAAACCGTAAATATAGAATAAAAAAAAATTGTCTTAAAAAGACATTCCGAAGATAGCGAATTCTCTTACCTAAAAGTGGAAACATTGCTTTAAAACAGGTTTAGTATTGTTCACTAGATTCTAACATCGAAATAATTATTTTAAACATAAGTTAGTGCTGATGAGGATGATAGCGTTAATGTAATAGTTTTAATCGCTTGAATAAACTCTTTGAAACTACGACTCCATTTTATATTATCTTGTCTTTGATTGCAGACATCCTAACAAGATGAAAGTGATAGTAGTCGATGACAAAGGACCAGGGCATCATCATCGTCATTACTTTCATCACTACCCCGAAGGCGTAAACGAACATTCTCAGAATCAAGGCTACAATGACGAAAACACTCAAGGCAGAAATAATAACTACAACCATGGACATGCGGACCAACATAATAAAAATAAAGATTATCATGCCAACTCTGAAAACAGTGAATTATTTTTCGCGAAGAGGCCAACAACTGAAAATACTCAGGAGTATCGTGAGAAGCACAAAAGGAACAGAAATTACATGAATAACTTCAACTATGAAATCAGGGAGCAGTTCGAAGCCCATAAAGATTACATTGAGAACTTGGATAAGGACAAAGAAGTTTATAGTCCTAAGCCATCAAAAGAAAATCCAAGTGAGTACAATGAAAAATACCAGACAAACAACAATCCTTACAAATCCAGATTCACGCATCAATATTTTTACAGCAGCAATAATAACCCAGACATATCTGATGAAGCAAAATTACCTAAAAGACAGAATCCAGCGGATGAACATATACGCGAATTTGATCCCAATCAAAACAGATACACGAATATAATGAATCAGCATTTCAATGACAACCATAAGAACAAAAGAAACAACCGATTAGTGTCTGAACAGAAACCCGTAAATGATCATACACGTGAATTTGATCCCCAACAAAACAGATACAAGAATGCAATAAGTATGCATTTCAATGACAACTATAAGAACAACAGAAACAACCGATTACTTTCTGAACAAAAACCCGTAAATGACCATACACTCGAAAAACCCTTCAATTATCCCGATATAAACGAACAAGATTCATTTAAAAACAATGCAAACGAGAACCCTCAGCAGTATGAAGCAAATCGACCAAACAGCAACAACGAATTCGACGATTTTGCTCTTCAATATGAGATGGATATTGCTCACGATTCCAATTTCGGTAAAAGACTTCGAAATCCTGATTCCAAATATCGTTCAAATGACGAGAAAAGCTTTTCAAGACACCAGGGTTCGGCTAAAAATGAAGCAGTTAAGTCTTTCACTGGAGTTGATGAAACTTCAGTGCATAAAGGTTTTACGTTTGAGAGAATTCCTACTTCCACTCAATATGATAACGGTCCCTTCTACAGAGAACTAAATAACTTCAGAAAGAAAAATGAAAACAATTCCGTAAATTTTTTCAAAAATGTTAATCTTATCCCACTTAATGGCTTTCAAGTGTCAATTCCAACTTTGGGTAATAAGTAATTCAAATTTATAAGTAATTTAGTGAAACATTTTTTTATGTTCAATATGTGGAACGGTCATCAAGCTTTTGCAGAATGCTACGTATTGGTCATGAAAGATACTGTAAGTTGTCCCCGCACACATTTTCAAGATTTCTAGAAATTGTGCAATTTTTTTTTTATTTCCAATGCAATTGGCGAGAATGAACATAATTCTTTCGCCAAAGGTGGTTACAGAGAACAAAAAAGATAGAACATATGTACATATATACAAAGAAATTGTGTAACTAAAACTTTAAATTTAACATTGATTTGGAATAAGTTTTCAAAAACTACTTGTTGAAACAAATGTATTTAAACACGAACTAAAAAACAAAAAGGAAACTAACTTTATGACGACATTACCTGCCTTGTGAAATACTGAAATAATAAAAACTTAAGTATAAAAATATTTGAAGAAAAGGAAGGCATTTTTTTTTTCAATTCAGATGAACTGGAATAATATATACTTTAATAATAATATAATATATGCCTGGAACATATGCCTGAACTGGAATAATATATACCTTTGTTAACTGGACACTTGTCAACTATAATTTGAAACTATGTTTTCCATTTTCTCATCTCTTCGCAGAGTTACATCTGTAACGCATAAAAATTATTTTTAAAAAAATAGCATTCAGCTGCCCATGTTACAAGTGAACTTTTCACAGGAAAAATTAATAAGCATACAATATGTCACAGAAATTTTTTTCTTGATAACAGTTTTTATATCAACATTGTTTTGTAAAATGGAAATTTATAGTTATTTCCATAACTGCATTGTTGTACATAAAATTAAATAACAATTATTGTAATTACTATAACTTAAAAAAGCAACAATATAAAGTGAAAAAATAAACTTTTAAATCAGCTTACTGTATGTGTAGCTTTATTATTAAGGAACTTTAATGGTACATAGAGATGTTTTTTTATTATTGGTTGCAGATGAGAAATAAATTTTGTCAAACGATTCATTGCCCTTTATATTATAACTCCAGATTTGTGCAACTAAATGAATAACTATTAATGCTATTATGTATTATTATTATTTTAAATAAAAATATACGTAATCGTATATTTCGCTAAAAGGAACAGTTTAAGTAGTTTACCCCTGTACATGTGTCTTTATTATTGAGGAACCTTTATAGTACAGAAGTCATCATATAGGGGGAATTTGATGTTGTTAGAAGTTCTGACACTTTTTGTCAAATAAAAGGATTTTTTTTTATTTAGATATATGACTGCTTAGTTATTAGAAAATATATATCCAAATTATTGAAATTACTCTAACCGGTTTTTTTAAATTATTTTGTAAAAAAATGAAGTTTTTTTTTGTATTTTACCCCTTTACAAAGGCCTTATTATTGAGAAATCTTTACCGTAGGAAAATCTTCATATAGGGTTATTTATGTTATTGATTAATAACAGTTCACAAACATTAGTTTATAAAGTAGTACATTATTTAAAGTAATAAATTATGTAAATTTGGTTTTGAAATATGGATAAAATTACATTTTATCTCTAAAAGCATTTATTACCTGACATTAAAAATTAACAAAATTTCGATACTTTCTTTTTTATACGGCTATCATAATCTTTTTTAATTACCATCTTTAACCTTTCGATTAATGAAGTCAGCCATTATATGAATTCAAATGTGGTGGGGCTGTTGTAATTCATTTAAGCAGCGGCTACTTCATGTATTATTTGTTGTTTCTAAGTATGTATAGTTACATGTAAAAAAATTTAAAATTATTTTATAGTAGGCATTAAAAATAAATTATTATATTGAAAATGACGATAGAATATGGATGATGATGATGCGATAGAATATGGATGATGATGATGAAAATGATGATGATGAAGATGATGATAATGAGAAGAAGAATGATAATGCGAAGAAGAAGAAATGATTAACGTTTTAAGCAGTTTTCTCCAGTCTATACGATTTTATTATTTTTTTTGAAAACATAGGTTTTATATTTATTTACAAATTTAACAACAGTATTAAAATGGAAAATAACACTTATAAAACTGAAATTATTCAGACAAAATTAGTCAATTAAAGCTTTCTTGCCCCATTTCAGAAATCCTCCACCCCTTCTTATTATTCTCCCTGATTGTGGAATTTTTTACATAGTTAAAAATATTTTTAAAAGAAGCAGACCCTCATTGTTTAAATTTCTTTATTATGCTAATACAGGTACAGCATGCATCAAGGCATGAGCCCCAGGACATACATAAACTGTAGAAAAGAAAACAAACGACACAAACAATAATACAAATGAGATGACAAAGAGTTAGACAAATATGGGGCCAGGATGGCCGAGTGGTTCGGACCGGCCTGCGCGCTGTAATGGGTGCGGGTTCGATTCCCGCCTTCGCCCTGGGTGTAGTTCCATTCTCTGTGATAGTAAAAAAATTCTTTCTGGTCTGTCTACTTAACGAAGGCTTATATAGCGCGTCTCTGATCAAGCACACCCAAGTTGGAATACATATGTATCTACCCCTCCCCCCAGACAGGTATACATAGATGATATACAAAGTTTCTAAAAAAAATAAAGAGGGATACGTTTTAAAAATTCAGGTACGATTTTTTTTCGACAAAACTGTTAAAAAAAGGTAAACATTCAGGCTGAATAAGGTTTTAAAATTTGGAGACCATGACTATTGTTTTAATTCTCGACAAATTCAGCAACTCGTTCTAACTGATAACACGTTATATAGTAATGTAATGTAAAACCCCTTTTTCGGTCATTGCACGTCACGTGAAATATAAATCACAAAACATCTTTTATGCTTCTAGCCTCATTATAATAACTGTTTAAACTTAATTACGCGATAAAGGACCGGAAGTCCCCACTTTTTCTTCCACTTGTTTTATGAAGCGTAAAAAATGTCCAATGCTTATAAGCATGATCAATGTCAGAGTGAATGTCATAAGACAGACCCTTCGGTTGGAGAACAATCAGTAAGTTTTTTTTATTTAAAATATATATAATAACATAGCTTAGCTTTTTAAATGATTTTTTTTTATTTAATTTTCAATTAAGGTATGCGAATACCCAAAATTTCCCAAAATTCTAAAATTTTTACGATTGCTTTAATCTTTTCCAAATTCGGCATAGTGATTTCAAATATGATGAATAATACTATTTAGGCTTTTGTTTTTATTTAAATATAATTTATTTATTTTAAACGGTGTTTTTCTACTAAAAAAAGAGGTTTACGCCAACAAGTCTACCACATTGAATTTTCATCCTATGAACATTTATTATGTGTTAAATTCTTCGTTTTGAACTGATACATGCAATGACCCTCTAGAGTTACATACAAATTACAAGAAAAAAAGTTATTAAGAAAAATGTTATAAATTAACCAAAAAAAAAAGGATTTTTTTCGATTAACTGACACTTGGACATTTAAAAAAAAAACTTGTATACTTACACCAGATGTTAGAGGTTCATGGCACAGATATATATTGAAATAGCATCTGTGAAAATTTTCAGGTAAATTAATGTAAAACTTTTTATGCTAGAAGTGTTGGCGTAAACCCCTTTTTTTAGTTGAAAAACATCGTTTTTGATAAATCAATTATATTTAAATAAAAAAAATGCCCCAAAGGCATTGTTCATTATATTTGAAATCACTATGCCAAATTTGGAAAAAATTAAAGTAATAGTAAAAATTTTAGAATTTTGGGTATTCGTCTACCTTAATACTTTAATCTATAATAATAAAAGAAAGAGTCTGTCTGTGTGTATGTATGTATGTCTGTGGATCGCAAAACACCTACTTAGAATGCTCTAAAAAATTCGAAATTTTTAATATAGATTCCTTTTAATACCTACGTGTGCACCTGAGGCTTAGTTTTTTCATATTTGTTCTATTTTTAGAGAAAATTCGAAATAACTGGAAAAAAATACACCACTTTCGCTCAAATCCGATAACTTTTTTTCTTTCGCGTTGCCATTGGCTTAAGAAATTAAATTAAAAGCAAAATAATTCAAATTGGAAATGTTTATGTTATTCTTTTGCCATTATCTTATTAAAGAAACTATATTCTTTATTTAAAAAATAATTTATTCAAGGACATCGCGGTAGGTCTGTTTATGATTATTTAATGTCTTCATTTTTTCGCCAAATGCATTGCCAAACTTGCTAAAATGTTACCTAAAAAAGCGCCAGATGGGTAAAATTTATTTTGTTTAAATAATTAATCTGGTTGGTTTCTCCAAGATCATCGTGATTGACCTGAAAATGTCAGGGTTTGTAGCTATATCTATATTTTCTCGCCAAATTATTACCAAAAATGTGCCACTGACCTAAGATTTTTTTTGGGGTTTTTTTTCTGGCTGTTACCAAGTCATCGTGTTCTAGAGCTGTACCAAACTATCAAAGACTGTTGAATCTTCATTTTTGCGCCAAATATGTTATCAGAATGACGGAAGGAGTGCAAACATTTTGTATCCTCAAGTTCTTCTACATTAATGTTCGAATCTGACAAACCACTGGTTTTGCTAAATTTCAGGTAGTCAATCTTATTGAAGCAGAGAACAACTTTTCAATATTCTTTACGACACCCATTTTCCATTAAGTTAACGGGTTCCCAGCAAGGCGGGACCATACTGCTAGTACATTATAAAAGTTAAATTCAAATATTTAAGATTTTATAGAAACGCCTTTAATAAAAATTCGAATTTTAAAAATGTTGAGATTGAATTAGAATTATATACTTTATAAAATAACCCTTTTTCTGTTTGTCTTAAATGTGAATATTAGTGGGAAAACGATTAATTTATTTTAAGTAGTAACAAGTGAACAAACAACTGTGATTTATAAATAAATGTATGTTTCTACTTCCTCAAAAAAAGAAATTCAATGTTTCGTTGTTGCATTTTTTTTTACATTTCTGAAATTTATTTAATTTTTCATAATTTTCTTCAAGAAAACTAAATTTAAAAATATTATTGCTGTTAGTTGTATCATTAATTTTTTTAAAAAAATTAATTTTTCCAAAAATAGTGCTCGAAGGTTTTAAGGGGAGCGGACACCCCCATTCCCTTTCCTACCTCGATCGGGCTGGCTAATGCTAAGTCTATGGGGAAAAAATGGTTTTTGTTCCAAAAAAAAGCAAAGAAAATATAGGAATATTTTGATGCGGTTTTTTTTAAATTTATAAAACTCCAATAAAGGTGTGCTTTTAGATGTTATTTTTTTAAAAACGCTATTTACTTTTTTTAATCTTAATTTTTTTCGATTAAAAAAAAGTAAATAACGTTTTTAAAAAAATAAATTCTAAAAGCACACCTTTATTGGAGTTTTATGAATTTAAAAAAAACCGCATCAAAATATTCCTATATTTTCTTTGCTTTTTTTTGGAACAAAAACCATTTTTCCCCATAGACTTAGCATTAGCCAGCCCGATCGAGGTAGGAAAGGGAATGGGGGTGTCCGCTCCCCTTAAGCAGTTTTCTCTTCTATCGAATCATGTAAGTAGGAAAAACTAATCTAAACTTATAAAGAACACAGCATAGTTTATAGATATAGTTTTGCTCCTTCACTTAAACGTAAATGTTAGTAGAAAGGGAAATTGTTAAAAATTTGATTGATTTTATATGACTTGTTAATTTAGATACATTTTAAAATAAATATATTTCGACGAGAATAAGCAGTTTTTACAGTAAGACAGTAAGACAATGCATTAAAATATGGATGTTCAGATTTTAGTAATTATTTTCATTATGTGTTTTTTCAGTAGTGTAGGGATATGGCCAAAAAATATTTTAAATCAGCATAATTAATTTTCAAAATCAAAGCATCTTTATGCAATTAAAAATGTTTAATAAATAGAAATGGCTAACTGTAACATTCAATTAACCATCTTATATAGTTCGAAATCAATGCTCAAAAACTGCAGTGTTTGATAAAAAAAATAATGTTGTACTAATGATTTTATGTAAAATAGTAAATTAAATTATTCTACTTTGATTATTGCATTTCTTGGACATGAAGTTAGATTAAAGATATTCTATTTTAAATTTCAGGATTGCGCATGCAAGTATGTTTGTGTTTAATTTATCAATATGCAATCTAAAATATATAGAAACCTACCTAGCAATCTAATCCTTTTAACTGTAACGAAATATAAATTCTTTAGTCTGTTGTTCTTTTTTGTGATAATAAAATTTATTATGATTTTTTTAAGGGGGTGGGGGTAAAAATGCACACGAGACAAGTTTTTACTGTAAATATAAATATTATGACCCAATTCAAAGGCCTGGCCGCACCTGGTTTAAATTTAAAACATTTTCGAGCTGATGCATTCACAGTAGTCTTTAGATACTGGATATTAGCTCAACTAAAATGGACAAAGTCGTTAGAACCTTGGTTCCATGCCAACACGCGTTTACCATGGTAGAATTTTTTTTCTTAATAATCTTTGTTTAAAACGTCAAAATTACTTTTAAAATGCTTTTCGGTTTATTAAGCATTAAATTACTATATAAAGGTAATATTAGACACTTATTTCTCAGTTAGTAATTGTTTATATATTACTAGTTATACTGTTTGTTGAAATTTGGGGTAGAGGAAGTATTATATGTACTAAAGTAGGGGGTGGGGGGTTAGATTAGATTAATTAAGGTTTGAATTATCGTCGCCCTAGAGCTACACGAGGCACGAGGGCTGTTGGCGACGGGCGTCGTATTTTAGAACCACAGTCAAGTGACGAGCCGACACCCGAATAGGCACCTAACGCAACATTTAGAAATAAGATATGATTTTGGGTTTTGAAAATCCAGTATGTTTAGGGAATATCGGGAAGCCACTCTTTTTCAGGTTGTAAGGAGTGGAATTTCGAAATGCCTCAGACAGCCGTCGGAAAGTTTCGGAAAAGTAACGAAATTAGAATATTAACACCAGACCCCCCCCCCTTTCCAGGATAAAATTCAACCAGGACCCCCCCCCCCCTATAATCCTCCGGCCCCCCTTCCAACTAAATAATGCACCTACCCTAACGACTCTGCCGACTTGAATATCCAGGGACAAATATTTAAGGCCAAAATATCCGGAGAATTTTGATTGACCACGATTGTCTTCCTAGAATCAAAGATGCGCGTCACCCGCACCATGCTCGTGCTCCTGGCGCTGGGGTGCCTGGTGGAACTGGCTTCTGCTTTCATCGGACACCACCACCATGGTGGGGGAAACGGAGCCTTGCTCGCCTTGGGCCTCATCTCCAGACTGCTCGAAGGGGGACACCATGGACACGAACACCACCACCATCACCACCATGTTAAATACGTACCTGTACCGTGAGTGGACATTTTTGTTTAAGAGGACTCTCTTTGGAATTCCACATCTTGAAAATCGTAATGTTATTCCTATGGAAAACATTCGCAAGTCAATTACGGCCACAATTTTATTAAACGGTTACTAGCTTCTTGTATCATTGTAACGAACGAAAGGAACTAAAAGGATAAAACTAATTTGTTTTGTGAAAATCTCATATTTAGTATTTTTTTTAAAATTAGAACTTAATGCTTACCCAATTTTTTACTAACTTCAAAAAGTTATAAAAATACTAAATATGTGATTTTCACAAAACAAATTAGTTTTATCCCTTTAGTTCCTTTCGTTCTTTACAATGATACAAGAAGCTAGTAACCGTTTAATAAAATTGTGGCTGTAATTGACTTGCGAACGTTTTCCATAGGAATAACATTACGATTTTCAAGATGTGGAATCCAAAGAGAGTCCTCTTAAGAGGGACTATCATAGTCCCATAGAGCTAATGCATTGGTTATGAAATCACAATTTTTGCAAAAGAATTGCTTTGCCAAGTTATCCCATTTTCACCAGGGATAAGAATCATCGTAACATAATTTTAAATAAAATTGAAAAGACAATAATATCTGGTTATTTAATTATTAAGGTTTTAAAGAAGATATAAAGTTTTAAAATAGTGTCATCTGCTGTATATTTTTGGCATTTTAAAACTTCAAAAATATATACGATATATAAAATTACAGAAATTCTCGTAATCTAAAGCATTTGGCATAATAGAAACTAGAATAATATTTAAGATCCCTAAAATTTGGGGGCGCTAGGTCTGGGCCTTACAGGCTTTATATAACGTAGATCAGGCCCTGTGAGTGACAAGCCAACACCCGATTTTGTTTGAGAATCACTATCTTTTATTCTTACAAATATTCGATTTACTTTCTTCTTACAAATATTCGATTTGTTCAATATCGTTAGGGTTAATTCTAACTTTTTTCTTTTCTTTAGAGTGGAGCATCATGGTCACCACGAACATCACGGTCATCATGGAGGTTACGTGCTTGACGCAGAAGAATACAAGTGAAAAAAAAATCTCGTAACTTGAATAAAAACTCATTGTGTAAACACCATTTATACACATTTCGTTTCTCATGAAATAAAAAGCGATACATGTTTCGCCTGCCAAAGAACAAAGTAATTAAAATAATTGATTTTTTCAACTTTAACCTTTTTGAATAATGAATTACTTTTATATAAAAACTTTTTAGTACCTTTGCAGAATCTATTATGAATATTTAAATTATTTAATATTTTCTTTGATTATTTTTTCATATACCATTTTTTTTATTCAGTTTATGTCTCTTGCATCTACAGAGGAACCATTGAGTAGATCTTTTTAGAACACGAAATCATAATTATACGAAATAAAATGCAACTATGCTCAGACTTCAGAGCATTTCTGTGATCATATGCGCTTGGTTAAGTTTTTGAAAAATTTTGTTAATAAAATGATTTCTTTATACTAAGTCAATTTGTTCATTTCTTTGTTTAGTTACATTCTTAAAAATTGGGAACATTAAACAATACCTTTTAGGAACCTTATCGATATCATATTCAAAATTTGTACAAAATATGTCCTATTTTTAATTTAGAATACCCTCAAAAGCTCAAAGGTTTGAAAACAATTTTCACATTATGTTCCCGTTTGTCACATGATCTTTTAATGCAAATAATTTTGAATATGCAAAAGTTATTTTAGTAAAATAAATCAAACACACTTTCTGTTAAAAATTTATTCAGATTTCAAAAAAATGTTCAAATAAATTCCTTTTTCAAATACTATTCACCACTTATTTTAAATAAGACATAAATACAAATCATCCTTAACATAATTATTCACAGATGAAATCTTACACGAATCATGTTCACAGCTAAACTAAAACGTCATGTAAAAGCATTCATGTGAAAAATATATAAAAAGTAACAACATAACTAAGACAATGAGAAACTGCAATTGCTCAAACAAATTAAGTAGAAATTTTAAACTATCTTAATTTTATGATAAATCGATGAATATGATATTGATTATTTTATTTTGTAATAAAAATACTTATATTTTGAGCAATTCACTCCAAATGTCAACAAAGCAATATTTGAAAATAAATCAGCAAGTAAATGAAAAGAAATATTGCCAATTGGCTTCGTATATATATTACATGCCTCCTAAGTTTAGTTCAATACTGTATTGGATGGAATTAAATAGGACACCGCATATTTTGCAATATATAGTTTGCACATTGGTTCATTTTTCAGTGTAATTTGAAGTAGTTAATGAATGTACAGTATGAAATAATATAAACTTTAAAATACTTTTAATGCCAATCAATTCAAAATCCATTTGGAAGGAATGTTAAAAAACCAAACTGCAGATTAACCATGATATACTTTACGGTTGTATATTTTCTAAATTACAACAAAACCTTCATTTATTTAATAAAATAAATAATTGTCTGGCCAATAGTCTGACAATAAGTTCATTTTATAAAACAGCAGTTGTAGTAAAATAAAGTGCAGCAACAAAGTTTAAAGTAATTTTTTTATTTGATTCCCAACACTAGTAGGTCAGCTTTTGCATTTTATTGTTTCTTCAATAATTATAGTGATTCCATTAAAGTTTTTGTTTTTAAAACAGTAAATAACCTGTTTTTTTAAAGGAATTTTCTAGTAATTTTTCAGTTCATCAAGTATGATAGATTTTCAATTTTACATAAACAGAGCAAAAACATTATGTGGAATGTTACTTTAAACAGTAGTTAAAAACTGGTAAGTAATAAATTAGAAATAAAAACTGTTTGTATAACACATTAACACTTTTTTTACAAAAAAAAGTTTAAAATATAGATAATAAAAATAAACTTAATTTCTGCATTTCATACTGTAAAAAACTAAACTTAGATTTTACTTTAAAATGTGTGTTTAAATTCTTATAAATAAAGCAATACAATTTAAAATATTAAAAAAAAAAGAGAGAAATTTGAACGGCATGCATGACAACTAACTCTAAATTTTGTTTACAACATATTTTCCTTTTTAAAAAAGACTTACTGGACAGATTTTTTGTTTTCATTTCATTGATTATGAAAATTTTATTTACAATTACTCTACTTCAAAATGCTTAACAAAACATAATAGAAATACAGCTAAACTTTGAAAATAATTCATAATTTGCCTGCAATCATGAAAATCAACAGACATAATACAAAACGAAATTTTCAGCAAAATTTACACACAGCTCTTAAGGCTCCATTGCTATAAAATAGAATGCTGTCCAATGCAAAAATAGCATATGGAATTCACATGTCAAGAGGCATGAACAATTATGAAATAATCATCAATGAAAATATACTTTTCTTCTGTACAGATTACTATGAAAGCCAGCGGATATACAGGACAATATATTGCTCTTCCAAACTGTTTATAGAAACATACATATATAAAAAAAGATCAGATTCCTAGACTATTTCGCTAACGCTTCTTTCAGTTCCTTAAAAAACATAGATCCAATAATCATCTTCTCGCAGTTAACTGTCACCGTTGCTTTGCCATTGCTGAGAGTGTGGATGGAGATAAGGACAAGGCATTTGGAGGCTGGTGTTTGGCCTGAAAACCTAGGAAATTCAAGCAAATCCTATATTACACTCCTTGCCTACGTAAGTTGGGTAAATAGAAATATGCTATGGAGAAGATCCTTCTGCTCATGTAAAGAGTTCCATAAATTATTTGTGAATCCATCCAGATAACATGTTTAAAACATTAATTTCGTTTGAGGTCTAACAGATTTCAATATTATTTGAGAAAATTTGGCAATTATATATCAGAATGAAAAGTTATTTTGTAAATTGAATTCAGATAATTTTGTATTCAACATACAAGAGTTTTCAACTAACAGACCTGTCACGCTTTTCCCTATTCCTTTTTACACTTTGTTTTTACACAAGTTAGGGTGGCACGGAGTGCAGATATAATACACTGTGCACACACTATTTTTAACAATAAAAAAGTAATGGCTGATGTTGTGGCTCAATAAACTTCAGAAAACATCTATATTTCTTTTCATTCACTACTTTATTTTAAAAGAACAAATCTTCACTAAAAAAAACTCAAATTAAAAAAATATATATATTTTATTTTCTACAAACTACTGATTCCATGTAAACTATGATTTTTACACAATTTCTTCCACATTCAAAATTGTGACAAAATTATGTTTTCTGAGCATGACAATATTACAAAATAAATTAATAGTTTTAATTACTACTTCAATTCCCAAAGAGAACTTTTTCTGTCTGGTTTCAGAAGTTTCGGTTCACTAATATTTACACTAATTCCTAAATTTCGGATCATTTCATTTTTAAGTTAAATTTTTTTTTTAATAATAGGTGCCTTTGAAACATATTAAACAGTCAGTACTTAGTGTAATGATAGATTATTTTTATGAAGTCAACATAATTTTTTTTTGTACCATGGACATAATTAGATGTAGCTCCCTTGTAAATATCTTTGTAGTTATAAACAATTAGTGTAACTGATCTGATTAAAATTATGATACTTTTTTAAAAAATATATATTTTTTTTTAAATAAAAGTATAAAGAGATTGAAATGTAGTCAAAAGAAAATTCTTGGAACTTACCGTAGAATCGGACATTCTGAATCATTATTTTGTACTTGGGCAACATTTGAAGCTTGATATACATATTGAACAATAGCTTTATCATCACTATGTCCAGAGGATAACTCAACTGTGCCAGAGTTTTCATTCATCCCCTTTAATTTACCTATTGTAAGATTTAAATCAGCCAATGAGACATATTAATTTTACCAAACATTACACAGAAACCCTAACAAAAACTTATCTAAAATATTAAATTCGGTATGTTTTTTAATATAAAAAAATAGATCTAGAAGGATATAGTTTTAACTAGCTAAATTGCAACAAATAAGAATTAATTATATTTTGATAGAGCTATCTACATATTTTTTAATTTAATTATTTTTGCATATTTTTTTACAAATATTATTTCACAAATATTTTTTCAAATAATTTTTTATAAATGAACAAAAAAAATTAAAGGTTTTAAAATATGTGATGACTTTGAGTTCAGTTTCACTTTTGAAATCCAGTGGTGACAATTAGCCAAAACTTGTTTAATTAAAAAGACAGTCCTAAAAATATTTGCATTATTGTGTTTCCTCTAATGAGTAACACAAGCTTTAAACTTGGTCATTACACACACTCTCATGCGCACACACATATATATTTTAAATCATAACTTTTGCATTAAATGTCCAAGAAATAAGTAATTTTTTAACAAGTAAACAAGTGTAAATAGCAGTAGGTTTAAAACAAAAATATATAACTCAAAACTAAAAACATTAATTTTAAAATAATAATCGCCCTCAAATTATGTATTGTACATCAATGGACAAATTAGAGCACAACAGAAATCACTAGTTACTTTGAGCAGCTGTGAATTCCCCTTCTGAAAGAAGAACCGGTTGAAGTATTTCTCCAATAGGCGCCTTAATTGCTAAATTATAGCTGTTTTCATTTGCTTTGAGCACAAACTTTGCCGGTTGAGTGCTTTCGTTATAATCAATACCAATGCTAACAGTGCTGGTGGAGTTTGGATTCAGTGTTTCTAAAATGAAAATAAACAAATTCAATAAAAAATATGCTAAGCTTGATTATATATTTTACATGGTGTTGCAATTTGAGTATAAATTTAATCGATAGAAAAATGTGATATTATGTAGCAACAAAAAGTTTCTATATTCGGTAGTTTAAATTGATGACAGTAACTATGTACTACTATATAATTTGGACTCTTTAATCACTAAAAATATTTTTTAAAAAAAACTTATTTTGTAATAAAATATAGAATTTTATTGAATTAAGTTTTGTGTAACTTTAATAGAGCTTTAAAAAATTAAATTACAGCATACCTATTTCAGAAAATCCATGGATTTCTATGCTTCCTACTTTCTAAAATAGACAAAATAATAATATAAGTATGAAAGTAAATGCATTAAAATTTTAAAGATTTTTTTTTTAAAGTACCACATTGACATTGCGATAAATAAAAGATTATATAACTCTCTAACTTTACTTTCAGCAGATGAAAACTTTTATGGGAATAAAAAAGACAAAAATTAGTAAAATTAGAGTTAATTTCGACAATTGATTTTAAAAATAGCACAAAAAGTTTAAATCCAGTCTAACACACAAAAGGTAAGAAAGGGAAAAGGAAATTCAATTTTTCAATAACAGTATGAATACTTACAGTTGTCGGAATATGGATCCCCTTGATTTCTTTGTCAGAGCTATTTTTAAATACCAGCTCAATTGTTGTCATTTTAGAGGAATATAAATTGGGGCTCCGGGTGAAACGATATGTGGCAGACAATCCTTTGCCATGGAATTTATTGAGAAGTTCTATTTCCTGCATGGGAGTGAATGCAGCAGACACAGTCTAAAAAGAAATTAAATTATTAAGTATCTGATTAAGCTTTCATTTTTATGTAAAAGAATGTGTCTTGGATATTATAGGCTTGAAGTTGTTTGAAAAATAGTGCTTTAAGACTGTTTCACTATGTTTACAAGGTAATTAAAAAAATACTTTATCTTAGACAGTCATGAAGAACATCATCAGAACTATTGGAAAGCTAATATACAACTGCTAATATTTTTTATTAACATATTCTTAAAATAACAGTAAAAATGTAATTGATTAAAGTAGATTTAAGAGAAATTATTTGTGGTTTTGGATCTCTTAGGAAAGGAATCCCCAATTTCAATAAGAAATAACTAAAATGATTATTGAATAGTTTTTCAAAGTTTACATACTATCCACATAATGTAAAATTTTGGAATATTCGACAGGGTTCATATCTTTTTCAGGCCTTAAAATACAAAAAGCTGAACTTTGAGTTAAAAAAATTGCCCTATCGGTGTCACAGCAAGCCAGCCAATTTAAAAATTTGGTTAAATTCCTATAAAATGCATAAATAAGAAAATGCAATGATCTCAGAAACAGCTAAAATGGGAGTTTACGGCTGCCTTTTAAGTACATAACTTCTAAACATATTAACTTTACTATAGTAAAAGCACATAACATTGAAAAACAGTATACACTACCTTCAAATCATTAGGAATAAGAGTGGTATTAGACTTTTCTGTAGCTTTAATGTTATTCGCAGATGGGGTGAGAGTAAGTATTTCTGAGAATACTGCAGGTTGTAATACTGGGTTTGCCCCATTTTCATTAGTAGTAACTGCAAACAATAAAAAGTGTTTTACAACAAGAACTAGATAACTTTAAAAAAAAATAGTTGAAAAACATCCTGGTTATACTTACAGTCATCTAAATCCAATAGTAAATCAACCTCTTTGGGTTTCTGTTTTTGTTCTTTCTTTTTCTTTACAGGCACCTAGGAAAAATAAGTAATTAAAATTTAAAAGAATTTACTGATCAAAGAGAATAATTTTCATAACATGAATTTTGATTTGATGAGAAGAGGCTTTTCCGAGATTAAAGTAAATTTTAAAAACACATGATCTTGTCTTTTAATTATTGTTTATTTATGTAAATACACATTTTTGTAGAATATTACTTTCAATTTTGCTTAATTGAAGAAGAAAAAATTATTAGTTTTCATGATTATTGACATAAAAATTAGATTACACTAATATGCATACATTATTCATATGAAAAGTCATTAATTTCTTAAGAAACAGTGACAGGAATGCCTGATTAAATTAATTTCAATGAAACTACGCTGTGTCAAATAATTTTTCTGGTGATTGCTTTAAGACAGATAATAGAAAAAAATTATTTTTTAAAACCTTCTTTTCCTCTTCTTCTGATTCACTAGATTCAGATTCATCATCTTCAGATTCTGAGGAGGACGATTCTGACTCGGAAGACATCTTTTTCTTTTGTTTTGAGCTTGAGCCCTTAGAATTAGCCACAGGTACTTTCTTTGAATTAGTTTTGGATATTGAGTTATCTGGAACTTTAGGTGTTGATTTAATTGCCTCTACACCTTTCACAACATCTGGCTCCAAGTCAATGATGTTCTTTGTCTCAGATTCACTTGCAGCCGACTCGGATTCTGATTCCTCGCTGTCAGATTCACTACTACTTCCACTATCGGAATCTGAGGAATCCTCGGATCCCGATGCCGAGTTATCCCCGTTGACTTTCTCCTTGGCTGCTTCAGAAGCTGAGCTCACAGAATCGGCTAAAGGGATTGATTAAGATTAAAAATGCAAGAATAAAAAAGGCTTTTTAAATGTGAATTTTATGTGAGAATCTAAAATCTGTTATACAAAATCTAACACTTTGAAAAATTGCTTATTAACAGAATAAAAACTGAATTTTCAACCAAAAGAAAATTGTTTATAAGGTATTTATAAAGAAGCAACAGCAACACCTGGCTAATCTCAGCTTTGTGATGTTAACTATGAACTTTTAAATGAATTTTTACTTCATAAACTAAGAACGAGTTTTTTCAATACGATGAATGACTGCCATTCATCCACTCAGCCCACAGTACAAATGTGACACAAAAAGTTAATCCTCAACTTTGGAATATTAAAAAAAAACGTTCTAAGTATTAGGAAGTTGTTGTGTGCCTCCAGGCTGTAGCCTGGTTGCAGTTGAAGGCAAGAGGGTTGCAGTAGCATCCGGCACAAAGCTTTGAGTACCCATGGGAGAGTGGATGTCTGACTTCTACTCCCAGATTCATTTAATCTATGCACAAAGCTTTCTGTAGTTGCGCATCTATTGAATCACTGAAGTTTTGTAGTTTCGGAGAGCTGGAATGCCCAAATTTTAAGAATCACAATTAAAATCACATGAGTTTCTAGATTTTATGCTTGCTGGAGTATGACATTTTAAGTATCCATACAGTTTTGCAATTTAAGGACCACAGTATACAGAATTAGGACTAATTTCAGATCGTGGGCGATTTGCAATTCTAAGATGATTATTTTTATCGGTAATATCTTTGGAAATCACTCTAAAATATGATAATGACATTTGATTTAAGAAAATTAGTCAATGTAACTGCGATAAAAGTCGTAAAATTGTATTTAATTTGGTCACATTTTGGGACTAGTGATTGTGAATTCCGAGCCCTGCGTGAAATCAATAAAAAGGTCTGTAACAAATACACAAACCAATATAGAATCCAAATAAGCCTCAACAAAACATAAAACAAAATGTATACCTCCCCCTCCTTCTGCCGAACTTGATTCAGTCTCGGAGTAAAAGGATTTTTTCTTGACCACCTTCTTTTTCTTCTTCTTCACGAAATTAAACTCCTGCCATGGCATCTGGTTCTCCACATTTCTCACCGATGTGTCAGGGGCCACTTCAGGGAACTCTGGAAGCTCATGGTAGCCGACAGTGCGAGCGTTGATGTAGTGGCTCAGTGATCCCAACTGGTAGCGATCGCGATCTGGAAGTGTGTAAAATTAGGTTAGTTTGAAATTTCCTCACACTCCAGCTACAACAGGGCTATTGGCGACGCCGATTGTAATTTAGAACCACAATCAAGTGACGAGCTGACATCTGAGGTAGGCACCCAATGCAAAGGTTAAGGGCAACATTGTACGCAAAGGAGGGACTTTAGGGCATATGTAATGTGCACTCCCTGTACACAAGGTATCATTCATCTGACATTTTTAGCTGCATAGGCTGTTTATAGGTCTGCAGTTATTTTACTGTGGCCCCAACCCGAATCAGGACATGCAAGGGGAAAGCCTAACCGGCTGAGCTCCCCTGCCCCAAAAGTGTATAAAGTAAAACTTTCTTGAATGAAGGAAATAATGCTTATTTGATTAGTGAGAGCGAGTTGGGCCAAATGCTTAATTCTTGAATTTATAAAGTTTAATTTAGGCACTAAGTTTGAATGCAATTTTTAAAAATTAATTATGCGTTAAAAGACTTTTTCAAAGAATTTGAATCATCAGTCGAAGTCAGACACTTGCCATAAGAAAATATTCATCGCCAAATTCAAAAAAATCGTGCCAAGGGTAACCGTACAGTAAATCTGATCCTTGCACAACAATGAGATAGCACGTGTCAGAACTTAAGTGACGATATATTCTTTCATAAAAAGTTTAGAACCTTAAAACTTACCTTTAAATCTAGATTGTAACACTGGCGCTGGCTTTGATGCTAAAAGAATTTTTTTAGCATGTTTTGACAAATATGGGGTTTTCTCGCCAGAAGGCATAATGAGTTGCCTTAGGAATCTTGCTCTGTCACGAATATCATAGTTGGTGTCATACTTGGCCAGGTTGAAGACATATGGAACAAGTAAGCTGGTTTGTTTGGAATTAATTAGGTATAATTTAGCAGCCAGGTTAACAGCTTGCAGTTTTACAATATCTTCCTATAAACATAAATAAGAAATTCTTCATAAGAAAATAATTGTATTTATAATTGAATATTAAAAATTAAAGCTTTAAATCTGAAAAATGTAGTCTCATTCTTCAAGGAAATGCTAAATGGCAATGAAAGTAAAAATAAAAGTAAAACACAAAAGCGGACAATATTAAAAACCAATAGTTATGTCAAACTAATATTTGAATATAACATTAAAAAATTCCCTAATAAATTGCCTGAAAAATAATTAAACTGGATAAAAATGTGTTTTCCTTTTTAAATATCAACACAAGTGATAGGTATAATTACACATCAATAAAAATTAGATTACGTTTTAAGCTGAATGTTGTCTATTGTCTACTAATGGAAATGAATTTAATATTATTGCTTCTTTTCTTAACATTTTACCATTTAAATAATTAAAAAAAAAAAGATTTTTTTTTTTATTTTTCTATAGTTAAACGCAAAGTTTCCTTACATGGATGTCATGACCAAGGACGGAGCTATAAAACTTCCGGAGCAATCGGATGAACTGAAAATTTCAGCTTTTTTATTTTGTATCAATCTGATTGCTCTACACGTTTTATAGCTACGACCATGGTCGTGGCTTCGGTGCAAGGAAACTTTGCATTTAACTACAAACATCAGATAGAAACTACATAAACAAAGATATTTAAATGTCTTACTTCAGTTGCAAATGTTTTAGCGACTTTACGCAACACATCTGGAGCAATATTTGCAACTTTATCAGCATACTCTCCAATGAGCCACAATATGGAAGCACGGGCCATGGGGACAGCAATTCGATCCATTAAACGAGACATGTCTATGATTATGTCTTTGTGTTCTGTCACCTGATGGATATAAAAAAGAAATATTTGTTAACCCTTTCCTTTTCACTTGTGATATTTCTTGGTTAGCGTTCACAGCAATAGTAACACAGCAATAAGATTAGAATTAACTTAAGGCAGGTCAGCACATTTTGTATAAGGTTACATAAGGTTTGGCAGGTTACTTTTTTAAATAAAGATTTTTTTACATTAGAGAAATGAATTAGGTAACATACCTGCATCTGAAGCAGCTTTTTGATTACAACCACACTTTCAGCAACAATATTTTCTAAAAAAAAGTTACAGGTTAACAACACTATACAAAAATTATATTTTTTAACAGCAAATGTAACTAACTTGGAACTACTTAAACAAACCTCAAGATAAAATGCCATATGTTGCATAACATTAAATACTACAACAATAAAACAAGTTCGTTTTAAATGTTTATAAATCTGTGGCCTGTGCATTATCAGATGTTATCCTTACCATTTCTGTTAGATAATAATGAAACAAGTTTTCCAAGGCATGTATCTGTTACTTCAGAAATTGAGCTGGCACAACGGCCTATGGCTTGTATGGTTGCTGCAACAAACTCCATGTCTGCACTTGAAACATACGACTAAAAAAAAAAAAATTAAATAGCTGACACTGCAAAACTTTATTTTTTTATAAACATAGTACAAGTGATAATTTAGTTTAACCAATGAACCTATAATATAAGAAATTATAAAATATAATATTTATTTTATTAATTTCATAGAAAAATCATACCTTGAATACCTACATATAAAATAAAATATTAAAAATAGGATCGTTTAAATGCTAAAAATAAGAATTTTATAAGGAATAAAATTACTTTTGTATATGCATTTAAAGTTAACAGATGTAATTAAATTAGTTATCATACTTAAAATATAGGTTAAGTATAAATAATAGTATATGTTTAAAATAGTAATAAACCATAGCAATTAACTATTCTGGAAATATTTACCTGGAATTCTCGCAAAATGAAGGAAACATTTCCTTCTGTGGCCAAATTAGTAAGAATTTCCAACTAAAAATAAAAAATTAATGTTCTTAAACATGATAAAATAATAAACTGCACTTTCAGAAGTAGATAATGGTAGGCGTCATACCTTTAGTAACTTAATATGTGTGGGATCACTGGACCTGACAAAGAAGCTCTTTAGATATGGTTCAAACATACCCTAAAACACAAAACAATAAAATTTTATTAAAGACTAGCTTAAGTTATATCATAACACACAAAAAATTGGGCAGCTGTCCAGCTGTATTGTGTTAATACAAAATTTACACAAAAATAAAATACGAGGAGTACAGGGGGGAAAACCTTCATCGACAGGATATCTGTCCTCATCAGACCTCTTTGGTGACGATTAAGGTAACCGGTTTCTAATAACACTTGGTTCTTCTTTTGAGGTGACTCTGATTCATGTGAGACAAAAGAGTCCCAAGTTTGTACGCCGACAGAAGAACCAAGGCAGAAATCGGTTTAATGTCGCCAATGCAGACCTGAATGGCAAGATTCCTAGTCAATCAAGGGGTTCTTCGCCTGAAGTCTTCATATATTACACAGTGCCTAAGATGTATCTTTTCTGTGTACAAAATTGGAATTCTCTAACGAAATATTTGGAAATGCTTATAAACTAACTTTTGAAAATTACATGGTTTTCTGATATTGAAACTCTTTTAATAGTTAAGTAATTAACATAAATTTGACTTAGTTTAAAAGTTTTGCTGTTTTGACATCCTTTTATAATTTGAATATTTTTAAAAATATTGTTTCTCATAGTGCACTAATCTGTTAGTTTATGTTGCAATAATTTTCAAATTAATTTCAAGGGTTATGTTCTGTGAATGAGTCTAAGTTTGCTGTACAAATAATAGAATATTTTCTATTAATTTCTCCAAAATTGTTTATAGATAACTTCAAAATGTAAGACACAAACGTTTGAAAACATGAAAATGTGGGTATTCACTAATATGTATATGAAGGAAAAACATTTCAAAACAAATCATTTTCTGAAAGTAAGAACAATCAAGACAAACAAATTTAAAAAAAAATCAAACATTCAATTAAAAAACTTACATGATTCTATTCCATAGCAGCATGAATAATAAAACAATCATAAGTATTGATAAGTATATAATAGAAATGAAGCACAAATTTCAAATAGATTAATATCTAAATACTTAGTCAATACTACACTGATAAATATTATATAATTAAAATCTTACCTTATATCTAGTAGTTAATGTTGCTATTGTACTCAAGATCACCGATTGTATTTCCCTAAAACATAAAATAAAATTAATAGAAGAAAACATAAAATCATCTTTAAAAGAAAGAAAAAAATATATATTAAATAATTTTTACCTGTGGCTTTTTGTTAATCGTATCAAAGCCTTGGCAACTGTACTAACTTCTGTTCGAGGAGCTAGATAGTAATATAATTGTACAACACCCATAACAACCTAAAAAGTATTATCCCCAATTAATTGTTAATTACATAGCTTGGCTACTATATTAAGTAATGTATTATATTATATATAAAAAAGGGATACAAACTTAAATACAAGAAAAAATATTTAAAACCATTAGTCTTGACTATAAGTTGCTTCTAGCAACATAATTTAATTTATAACTTAGAATTTTAAGTAATCCCTCTTATTACTACCTAAATCTTAAATGAACAGAACAAATATTTCTAATATTATTATTATACATTTTTGAAAGTTATTGCAGAAATGCTTTTGATAATATACTGAAACTTGATAATTTAACTAATGATGAATGAGATAAATTTATATAGGGAAAATAACATAAGATAATGACTTAAATAAATTGCTAAGCATGATTACCGCAGAGTTCCTGCTTTGAAGAAGAGGCTTACAATTCCTTAGTAATAACCTATGATCAGAATCCATGACGTAACTCTTGAAATTTTTAGTATCTTCTTCAGACTTACTGTCTGACTTATCAGACTCGTAAAAGGACTTCTCTGCTTCTTCTTTGCCATCATCCTAAAAATATAGAATTTAAATATTCTTTGCTATACATATTTTGCTACATTTTATGCTAATTAGAGAAATATTTAATTTTTTTTAAATGTCATAAATAATTGTATATTACATTCAAAGTAATAGTTTCAATTGAGTCAAATTAACGCTAAAGGGTCAAAAAATTCTTAGGTGGCATTTTTTAATTTCACAACCTTAGGATTATAATATGGACTTTTAAAAACAGCTCAAGGACAAAGGTATATGAAGAATTTTGTTCAAGTATAAAATCAAAGAAATATATACAAACTTATGTATTTAGTTTTTGAGAAACAGTGCATTACGATCTCTTAGGGTTCTTGTATGGTAACAAATAATATACAATTCCAATGGACGCATTTTGGCCCGTTTTCAAATAAAATATACGACAAGCACTCACGAAAACTTAAATTAACTCACGAAACAAAATTTATAGAAGAAAATTATTTTGCCTTTAAAATAATAAACATAATTTTAAAAATGTTAATAAGTTATAATTAAAAAAAAATCAGTAATTATTCACAAACTACAGATAGCAGCACAAACAACACGCAAATATCTAAACAAAATTTTATGTTTTAATTATAACCAATTAATATCTTTAAAATTATACTTATTAATTACTTAAATGGCAAAATAACTGTCTCCTGTATTTTTTTTGCAAGATTTCGTGAGTACATGTTGTATACTTTATTTAAAAACAGGTGCCGAAGTTTTCCTTATTGGGATTACATAGAGATCTGTTACCACTACAAAAACCTTAATGATATCAGTACCAAAAAAAACTTTTTAAAATACGTACATATTTATTAGGGTCTGTAAACTGTGTACGGGCGTATCGAATGAGCATATTTATTATTATAACTTGTCCCCACTCTTCTACATCAACCAACAGATTGCAGAGTTTTCTGTAGTTTTTGTGAATTAGATCAATTCTTTCAGGGCAAACTTCTTCAAAGGCCATTACTGCACTTCCCATAACTAGCTGTAAAATATGTAAAATTGATTAAATTTAATAAGGATTATTAATGTTTTCAAAAAGGGAAACCCAATCAAAAAATTAAAATGCAGAACTTACAGTTGTTTTGTCGGACAATAGTTTTTCTAAAACTTCAATAAGTTGATCTTTTTGTTCAATGTCCAAGCTGCAAACACAAACTTTTATTGTATACACATCTTTTATATGTAAAACATGTTGAATAAAATGCAATAAAAATCTACAAAATGACCAGGCGTTTGAAAAAGTGGTACATAAAATTTAATGCTATAGTAATTATAGAGATTTAGAAAAAATATGCATATAATTATAATTTTTATTTAAGAACTTGTAACTTTCAATGTTTTTTTTAATCAATAAAGAATTTTTTAAGCGATTTCCCACAAATGAAAAAAAATACATTTAAATGAAATTATAACCATTTTTTTATAAAGCCTCTTATAAAGTTATTCAAAACCAAAATAAAGTTATACATGATAAAGATAGACATTTAAGCACATAATTTAAATATACTTTCTTCAGTAAAAGATTAACTATCAGTGTATAATAAAATACCTGTATAGTTTGGGGATGGCATGAGCAGCTGTTTTCCTAACATAAGGCGACATATCGTTGACAGCATCTCTGATGGCCAACATCATAATCGGAACGATAACAGGTACCCGGATACTAGAGAGAACTCTTAATGCACTTGCTCGAATAAGTTGGTTGGGATCCTAGAATGAAGTAAGTTTGCTATGAAAATATATTTGAATAGATACAGAAAATTTCTTTCAATTTAAGTGTTTGTACACATTTTACTTAATGAAAGTTATTGAATAAAATATACCAAGAACATATTTTAGATGAAATATTACAAAATTGAATAAAATAGCATGAATTAGAACTTTTTTTTACTAATAATCTGAATAGAGGGTCATTTATAGGTTGGCAGTTATTTTGGTGATGCCTGTACCTGAACCTGGGACCTTTCGCATGCTAGGCGAGTGCCAAACCGACTGGGATCCCCAGCCCATTTAATAAAAAGAAAATTACAATGCTCTACTTTACCTTCAATGCTCTTTGAAATGTACTAATGGATAATAAGGCCAGGTCCTGTTGTTCTTCAGCATACCTTACAAGGTATACATACACCAGTTTTTTAACCTAAAAGGAAATACAACAAATGATATGAAGTTCTCCCATTTTATAAAACACACATTTAATGTTTTAATATGCTTTGTTAAGTGCTTGAAATTAATCTGAGAATATTGCTTTAGTTTGTTAACAATTTTTGAAACCATAATATAAGATAGGTGAGCTACGGTTAGTATGTACCTTAAAAGACTATATATACAACACATAAAAGTATCTACAGATAAGAAAATTTTACTAACACTGTTTTAATAGTCAACTCTTTGATATAATATTGGCAGATTACTATGTACTATTTTTTTTTTTTTTTTTTTTGCTGTTTCGATATTCTTTGATTATTTGAATTTTTATTGAAATGTTTCTTTCAGTGGCTTATTGATAATATCATTAATGATTAATCTCAATCAAGTACATTTAACTACAAATAGAAATGTACTCATCAATAAAATTGACTGAAATTCTAAAACATTTAATCTATAGACATGAAGTTATGAAAAATATGCTAGATGGGAACAAAGATGTCTTCATTTATGCCACTACCAATATAATCTCCAAAAAAATCACGTAAAGTAACCTCGAATGCTGAGTGCTTTAGGAAAACAAAGTAAGTAAATTTAAAGTACACCTATTAAAAAAAAATGGTAATTTAAGGGGTGGGGGAACTAATGGAGTTACGCAACAGCTTTGTTGTGAAATGAATATAGAAAGCTTCAAACAAATAATTACTTCTATATTTTTTGAAACTACATTTTTGACCACTGCAGGAAACAGATCCGATGCATCTTTCCCCCTCGCTATCATCTAAAACAATAAAATACATTTAAGTAAAAAACCAAATTGAAACATTTAAAAAGTCAAAAATAATCAATTAAATACTTACACCAATTATCCTTTTCATTGCTTCAAGTTTCAAGACATCTTTGTTCCCATCTAGCATATTTTTCAGATCTTCATGTCTATAGAAAAATGCGTTAGAATTTCAGTCAGTTTTATTGATAAGTAGATTTCTATTTGTAGTTAAATTTACTTGAATCGAGGTTAATTATTAATGATACTATTTCACATTAAATAAAATACTAAATTTATAACTGTTAACCCCATAAAGAATATTTAAAGTCGAGAAAATTGATAATCTGTCCAATTCATGCAGCTGGGCTTTAAATAATAAGAAAGTTCACAGTTTTAAAGTCTATTATGTAGCACATTCTCTGCAAAAATAAAACAATAAGGAAATTGAAACTAAGATAAAAAGGAGAAACAATTTTGCTGATGCTGAAAGCCTTGAAGTATATATAAGCTGATAAATGAAATCAATGTCATACAATCAGTTGGCATGCACACTTAACAAACAAAATTTAAAATGCAAGATATATTAAAGTTACTAAAATACTTGACAATAAATTTAATACATCAAGAAAAATAAATTAACCCAAAATGTATTGTAAACTAAATAAGTTTAAATTATTAAAAAAAGTATACATTGAGATTCTAAGATAAGTAGTTTTTACTTATTTTTTTATTATAACTGCAACCAATTATATTGCTATGAATTGCATTTAAACTGTAAAAATTGGCTTGTTTAAGGCAACATATTTCCTTCCAGCTTTTATTCTGCCATCTTTTGATCTGTGTGATCTGCCTGCCGCTAAACACTTATTCTCCAATCAAGGCTTTATAAATAATTTATAATCATTTAGCATTTCTGTTGCTTTCAAGACATTAAACCAGAATTCATTATTTTCAAATATTTTTAATTAAATTAAAATTGTCAGAACAGTTCATAATATGTGTGTTTAAAATTGATCAATATAACCAGATTCAATTTTGAATGAAAAAATATTGGTTTAGCATTTTTGTAGTCTAACAGAAAAGAACGTATTCCACACCTTATAGATTTTTTTAATCTGTCATTTTTTACAATGTACATCCAAAGTAAAAATTTTAAAGGAAAGAAAGTATGTTCGCAAACAAGTCAAAAACATACCCTCCTCGGCTAGCAAATTTGGGTAAAGTTTGCATTTAAGTGGAGAAATGTACAGAAAACTTTGAAAAATAAAACACTTTACATACATTTATACTGCATGGGAAGTTTAAAATTATTTATAATATTAAAAAGTATTTTTTAAAAATATGAATAAATAGAGAAAAAGTTGAATTTCTGATTGCTTGATATTTTATTGTAAATATTTTAGAAAAATAAATGACAATTTTATATGAAGCCTTAATTAGTATTAGTTAATTTTTCAAAGGTTGAGATTAAAGACTTAAAAAAAAAAACAAGAAGTGTTTTAAGCAACAACAAAAAAAGAGAGACAGAGGTTGGTAATGGTTGTATGGTATTTTTATTGATATAAATTACTTTTGCATGTATTGTGATAATAGGAAAACAATGAGTATCATGAAGGAAGAATCTTTGTGACAAAAATTTATTTTAAGTTTAGGTCCCACAGCACACTGGTACAAATTAATACAAAACATGCTTAAAGCTATAAGAAAAGACCTAAACCTATCTCAAGGTCAGAAAAATATTTTGATGTTTACTCATTAAATTACATTGGTAATTTACTGTACGATAACCATTGGTGAACTTTCCAAAATCGAGCCAAATGTCTGTATTCTGGCGACTTTCCAGAACAGAAACCCAACCGAAATAAGCAAATAACCGTCAGGGAGAGTTGCCAGAATACGTCATTGTTGCGAAGTCAAGGAATTTGAATCATCAGTCGAAGTCAGACAGGTTGCCTCAAAAAACTATTTATCGTCAAATCCGAAAAAACGGTTACCGTACAGTAAATCTGATCCAATTACATCTGCTTGGCTGCACCAGTTTGACAGTAAGTGCTCAGTGACAAAAAAATATCTTATGGCACAGAGCAAGAGTTCAAGTATAAATCATCTAGATTACCTACACTATCTATTTTAGATAGGCAAATTGTCAAAAATATACAACTTAAATCTTTACTGAAACAAATTCAAAACCACAAAAAGTGTATTTTGCTAGTTAAAAATATGGTTTAGTACTCACTTGCGAAACTCTGTCGAGAAAATTCCAGCCGAGGAGATGTCATTATTGGAAAAGTCAGTTTCGGTGGAGGTGCCACTGTGGTCGTTCGCATAACTTGTTCCCCCCGACATGATGACGACCATGTAATTGGATTTAAGCTCAGATTTGGATCAAGTATTTCTTACATACTACCCATACTCTTCTAAACTGAAATAAAGAAAAAATAATAAAGCACATTTTACTTAAATGGTACCATAATAATATATTATAATAACACAACATATATAAAATATTTGCATAACATTTTATCAAATTACTTTTTCAGTGATTTTACTGATTTGGAATTTATCCAATTTAGAAGTGATATAACTGCTTAGCAATAGAATAGACTATATTTTTGTCTTTTATATTTTGGCTGCATTATTTTACAAAACATTAATTTTGGATATACACTTAATTATGTCCTTACTTAGAACAAAAGCTTAAATACATATTGATAATCAATCTTCAGGACATTTTAAAACATTCTATAGTTGACTAATTCACAGAGCCTGATTATAGACAGAGCAGAAATCCTTATCCTCCTTGATAGGAGGATAAAGTCAATGGAACTTTCCAAAATTTACCCTATTGAAGTCTGTCAAAAGCAAAAAAAATTGTCCTCCAAGTATTCTATGTATTCATTACTATGTCTCATTCTATGTACAGAAAAATGCATCACAATAACTGAATCTGATCTAGAGTAAATTATGTTTAGAAAGTGTGGGTGATATAGTTATGTTTCAATAAAATAATTAATATTAAAACAAATCACTAAGTAGGCTGGATAATTTCACTCATGAAAACTGTTAGAGGTATTTGTCAAACCCTCTGCTGTGATCCTAAAATTTCAAAAATCAGGCAGTGCTAAAATTGCACAACTTTAAAGATCTAGAAATTTAGGTAATAAGAACCTCTGACAACCACAATATCGCAAAAACAAAAATATAACGCAAAATTCAGAAACCAGGAGAACCTTAAAACGTTCTAACTGTAGTTTACCATAATATCCAATCTTTCTGGTTATCCTTAATTGTGATCCCTTAAACTTTTGAACACCACAGAGCTATTCATAAAATATCAAAACTCTAGCAATTCTATAGGCAGGAAATTTGGGTGATCATAAAACTGTCCATTTAGGCGTTGTAGGCTTCCAGAATGTGCATAAATTAATATAACACTCTTCTAAGAAAGAATATTTTTCTCAAAAATGCTTGAAGTACAATAACATCTACTTCACATTGAAACATACTATTTCTGTAGTTAATTCTAAAAAGGAGATAGTTTGGAATTCCAGAACTTTTATTTAGTTCATATTAAATATTTAAAGTATTGGAAATATATAAGCTCTTACAGTGGTTAAAGGGGGCCCAGAAAAGCTGCCAAAGCACATAAAACCTCACATCTTGAGGTCTCATTAAAAAGTGACTTGAATTTTAATGGTTATGAGAAGAGTGGATCAGAAGTCAAAACGAAGTCAGCTGCATATGCAACTTCTCTGGGAAAGAATGTATGGACGCCTATAAAAACTTGGGAACTGTTTTATTAATCGGAGAGACATTAACTGAGAGTTATTATGAAAGAACTGTTATTTGTGTGGTTAATTTTAAAACGTTATCGAGATTTGTGCGATATAAGACATGCTCTTAGAAAATAAGCATTTGCCCAAGTATTTTAAGTTAGTAGCACAGATTGCCCAAATTTCTTTATTTTCCAACACTGATTTTTATATTTTTTCAGTTATCATGACAAACCATAAATGAACAATTGAAGCAACACAAGAAAGGGAGGAAAAATTATACAGTTCTTTAATCAATTATATCATACTTAATTTTTTTTGCCTAGATTTTTTTAGGTATACAATTAGAATAGTTAATTGTTAATTCTGAGAGAAAGACTTTAAATTTAAAAATCCAAATAACTGTGTGTAATGTGAAATAGCGAAATGTAAACCTGTCTTGGTCAGTAAACTTTAGTCATCCACCCAGTAAAATGTTTGCAAGATTTTTTCCATCAATATATAAATAAATTCTGAATATCTTTATCAAAACTTCGAATAATTTGATAGTTGAAAGAAATATTAGAAAGCTTTATAGAGACTTTGATTGAAAACAAGATTACTGTGTAAGATTTGATTACGAAACTTAAGAAAGGAGAACTAAATACCCAAGTCAGGAAAGAAATATACGTATAAAAATCAAAATAAAGAACAGCTAGTAATTACGAACTTGCTGTTTGATATAAATCTATGAGCGTAATAATTGATTATTAAACTAAGTTATCTTTTAAGAAGTTAAAAATCTGGGCTAGCAGACAAGAAAACTGCCAAACATAAGTTACATTCGTTTTACGTTTTCCCTTATGTTTATCAACTGAACCATTCATTAGCATTAGTAAAAGTCGTAATAAATGTTTAAAAATGATTATTTTTAAATATAATTTTATAGATTTATTACCATCACCGGGTTATCACATAATATTGCTACGAAGTCACTATCAAAATCACACATGAAAAATACAAACGAGTTGAGTTGTATTAAAAAGTTCATGAAATATGAAATGTCACTGATCCAGATCAAAAGCAGACGCCTTTGATCCAGTTATGAACTTTCATAAAGATTGAAGAATAAACTTTATTTCATGTTCATTTCTATAACAATCTACGCAACCCAAATATAAAATCTATCTTTTTCTAATAATTTTAAACACATTTTCTTCTGAAAATCGCAGTTGAAATAAACTATCTTAAAATGAAGTGTCCCTTGCTTGATTTCAAGACGTTTCCCTTTTTTTCAAATACCGACACTCCCTTCACCCCTTGAAACAAAATATTATTTTCAAACATAATTTGTGCATGTTTATTTTTTTAAAACTTAAAGAGGTTTCATCCATGCATTTTTTTTTAAATAAAAACTAACATCAGAGAAACTTTTACGTACGTTCTGCGCAAGTTGTCAATCGCTGGTCTTGGGACTTTGTTGCAGAAATGGCAATACCTTTTCTTTTTTTACCTAACCAGATGTTTACTTAGGAACCAGAACTGAATTTCATGCAATTTTGAGTCATCAACCCTAAGAAATATCTCAAAATTGATAAAGCAACTGACACTGCGTAAATTAGAGTGTTATATTTAAGTGATTTCACCATAATTTCATTTGTTTGGGTTTTATAACAGGTTTAAATATGTCTGGTTTCGACGCCAATCCTTTTGCAGATCCCTTTGCAAGTGGTCCGTTTTCGGTAAATATTTAATGCTGAAATTAATTCTTATCGAAATATGATATTTCCCTTTTGACTATTTGTATAAGTATATAGTAATTAATATAAGAATATCATACACTATTTTGAAACTAACCTCCATCAGTTAAAACCCGCTACATTTAGGTATATATTTTGTTTAAGATTGATCTTTAAACTACTTAAAATATTACCAGGGTTTTCGCAATTTTTATCCAATGGCAAATTAAAAGTTAAAGTAACTAAATAATTTTTTTAAAGTCAAACTTTTCAGTTACATCAATTTAGAGAAAAATAATTTCACCCATCCTCTGAGTTTTTATCTACTTCAGATACTAATTGCCAATTAAAACTGGGCTTTTAGGTGAACTTTATGTGTATACATTCAAAATATACAACGAGCTTAACTAAGTCATTGCTTCAATTGACTGTCAAGGTTATTTTTATCTTTCTTAAGTGGATCATTTTTCAGCAATTTCTTCTTTTCAGGATCCTGCTGTTACTCGTGTGACCAACCAAGCAAATGTAGCACCGCCAGCGCTTGATGACTACAATCCATTTGCTGATCAACAACAGGCTCAGCAAAATGTGAGCTTCTTTATTTTTTTAATCCGTTGTTCTGTTCTTTATTTGGTTAAACGTTAGGCAACTGTCTCCAAAATGAAGTAACTGGCAAATAAAGTATTTAACTGTCAGAGCTAACTTATTTACAGTCATTTTTCTTAATTTAATGATCTATCTTGCAAATAATAATGCATTATGTTTAGTAAAGTTAATTAAATATTACAGGTTTAACTAAATGCATACAGTATATATAATTATGGATATATTTTTAGTTATCAGTTTTCTACAGTAGTATTTAAGTATTTCCTTGTAATTTTAATTTTAAAATTTCAATTTAAACTTACAAAAAATATGAAATTTAGTTTTAATTTAAATATTAAAGCTCCTTTTACTTTTTTTATCTTCTTATCCTATGTTAACTTTCAATCCCCAGAGTGGCCATATATGTTGTTTTTCTTAAATAAAAAAATAATTATTTGATTGAACTTATGTATTTCACGACAAATACCTTTGGCCTTAAAGATAAATGACCTTAAATATTAAGCATTAATTTATGAATGTACTAGAGCTTATGTTAAATATTTTAAAATGTAATTCTTAAGAATAGAGAAAATCATTATTTTTGCCGGATCCAGTTTTAAATTATATTGAATATTATTGAATTTAAAGCCTCTAAGGCTATGCCTATGTTAGGCTGTCAAAAAAGTATTGACTGGTAAAATTTAAAATGTAGAGAAATATTCCCAGGCTTTCAAATCAAATTAATGCCAACTTTCAACTGCGTTACATTATCAGAGTCCTAACTGTAAGCTATATATTCACTGTGTTAAAATTGTTTAAACAGATAACGTAATTTGTCAGTCCGAAGCAAATACCAACTTATCTCGGTTGGGGAAGCATTTGAAATGTTATCCAGCATTTCAGACGCTCCACAGTATTTTTTCGACAAACTTACAAGCTAGCCAAAATCCGACAATTCTCTCTAGTACACTGTGACATATATACTCGTTAAATCGGTTGAGCCCTTATGTTATTTGTGTTCCGTGTTGCTCAAAGTTTTGTCGGGTACTAGCTAACTGTCAACCTCATCACTGAACCTGGTTCTAAATTGCAAGGCGTACCTAGCTATGTCAAAGCTCTGTCATCGTTATCAGACAAGTGGCTAGAAATAGGCAGTGCAGGAGAAACATATATTACTGGTCCACCCCATTATTCTAATAGGAGAAAAGTGTATTACTGGTCTAATCCCATTATTCTGGTCCTCGAATGTGGACGTGGGTTCGAATCTCGCTTCTTGCACCATGTGACGTGTGTATCAGGATGGCTGTTAATAAGTACAGTACACGTCATGTAGCGAAGGATGATTGACCCATGCCAATCGGTGGCATGAGTATTTATTAAACATCATAAGGTTATGGTTACAGATGAAGGTACACAGCTAGCAAGGATTACTATGTTGGTTGATTACATCAAGCCCTACTTGAACTACTTAACGTTACACTTATCTAAAACTATTTTTTCTAATCCTTTATAGAAGACGCCCAGTGGAGCCTTGCCCCAGTACAACACAGCTCAAATGAAGCCCGAGGCTTCGCAGCCTGCTGTAATGCAGCCCATTTCTGAACCTCCCCCAGCATACAGCCCTACTGCTGCTCAACCTCTCATCTCAGCTGAATTGCAGAGGAAAGAAGAGGTATGAGCTTATAAGGGGCTTATTTACATTTGATTACTTAAGTTTAAGTTGATGCTTGTTTTTATTTATGTTGATAAAAGTATTGCATACCTCAGTTTTTATACCTCAAAAGTTTACTTTTAAACGTTTAGCCTTAAAATAGTTATTTATGCAACTAGTGCGAAAAGTAACGCTTTTTAAATCTAGTGGATTTTATTTCACGAGCGAGTGAAATAATGACACATGTTTTTAAAAGTTTACTTTTCGTCGCACGTGTTTCATACACTATTTTTTATAATTGCATGAAAAAATCAAATCTTATTGGTTTAAAATAATTCACATGCTAATTGGACTAAAATTAATTTTGAGCTTCCAGAAAAAATGTCAAAGAAAACAACCAATGAACTCGCAGTTCGAAAGAGCGTGACTTAAGAAATATTCTCATCGCGAGAAAAAAATTTCATTGATTCAAAAATAATTCATGCTCATAATATTTTTAAATAAAGCAGATCGATAAATCTTTGGATTTTATGAGTATTATCAAATCGAAATTTTTCTTGAAATGTTGACATCTTATGTAAAGAGTGAAAAAAAGTACTTTTTTTCACTGCTTTTGGGTGAAAAAAAAGTACTTTTTGTCACTGTTTCAAAAAGTTTGACTTTTAGCATGCGTTTGATATTGAAATTATAATGTAAAAGTTGGATTTTTATCACACAGTTTTAAAAAAAAGCTTTTTTAGACTTAAATAATATGGTTTTGAATTAATGGTCGAGATTAACGGTCGCCAGTCGCCAGTTGGCCAACAAAAAATTTTGGCGATCAAAATTTCTTGATGCAGTCGCCGCGGTTTCGTGACTTTCGGATCGCTGTAGCTTCGCGACTTTCGGATCGCTGTAGCTTCGCGACTTTTGGATCGCCGTAGTTCCGCGACTGTCGGATCGCCGAAGCTCAGCGACTGTCGGATCCCCGGAGTTCCGCGACTTCCATAATCGACGTAGTTTCGCGATTTGCGACCTTCGGATTCCCGGAGTTCCGCGATTTTCGGATCCCCGGAGTTCCACGACTTTTATGATCGCCGTAGTTTTGCGACTTTCGAAAAACCGGAGTTCCGCGATTTTCGGATCCCTAGAGTTTCGCGATTTTCGGATACACGGAGTTTCGCGATTTTCGGATTCACGAGTTCCGCGATTTTCGGATGCACGAGTTCCGCGATTTTCGGATCCCCGGAGTTCCGCTACTTTCAGATCGCCGTAGTTTCGCGATTTACGATTTTCGGATCGCCGGAGTTTCGCGAATTTCGGCTACCCAAGTTGAAAATTTATGTGCACAATTTTTTTTAGGTTTTTTTAAAAAAAGACCAGTGTTTTAACATTAAAAAAAAAAACGTTTATTATATAAAATATGGCAAGCAATTATCAATGGTTTCAGTCACTCTTTTTACAACTTTGGAGGTTACATCAGGGTTCGAAATTAACTGGTGCTATAGGTGCACCTAAAAAAAATTGTGCACATAAATTTTCAACTTGGGTAGCCGAAATTCGCGAAACTCCGGCGATCCGAAAATCGTAAATCGCGAAACTACGGCTATCTGAAAGTAGCGGAACTCCGGGGATCCGAAAATCGCGGAACTCGTAATCCGAAAAACAAGTAAACCTTTTTTTAAAAAAGGTTTACTTGTTTGAGATTAATTCATTAAAAGTGTATGCAAGGCAAATTTGATATTTAAATGATACATTTGTAAATTCTCTTGTACTGCAGAATGTTGAGAAGTTTATATTTTTGTAAAGGTTTCAATTGCATATTTCCAGACAAGTTACAGCTGCTTGCCAGTGTACGATAAATCTTTCGATAATGTCGAATTTCGCAGGGGGGGCGGTCCTTATTCCCTGCAGCCACATTTTTTCCTTAAAAAGTCATGCTGCAGCCACATTGCTACTGGGTTAAATAATAATTCATTTCAGTATTCATTTGCATTTTTTTTGTGGATATTATATTACTGTCTTTTAGTAAATATTTATGCTTTATATTGATTCAGCAGTCTGATTTTACAGAAAGGCCCTCGCCAGATAAGACGGTGAAAAATGCCCCCATTCCAATCGGGCTAATTTTTTTTCTGAAAATACCTAATAGTATGGACAACTTCTCAGCCAAGTTTCAGCTCAAAAATGTGACGCATTTTTGAGTAAAAAATTAAGGTTTTTTTTTCTTTTTAAATTGATTATTCCCTGAATATATTTGATAAATCCAAAAAACTACTCATGAGTTTTTAGATATCATTGAGTAGTATTCTCAGAAAAATCCGCTCATAAATCTGATCGAGCGATCATTCTTAAAAATTCATTTTTATTTTTCAAAAAAAAATTTCATGCCAAAATCGTTTGGTCACAACTTAGGATTTTGTCGCTACATATTCCTCTATTATCAATCTATAATATATATTTTTTTCAGATTTTTAAAATTATTGGACGATAGTTTTAAAAAAATAAAATATTCTTAAAACCTGACTTTTCGCACTACTTACTCGGCAGATGGCACTCCTAACAAAGGCGGGGAAATTCAATCTAGGAGAATTTCTTTCGGACTAAAGAATTTAGCATAGATTTAGAAAGTAGCTGATCTGCCTCTAGGGGGAAAGGTGAAGCCATTTGTTAACCATTATCCCAAGAGGCAGTTCGCAAGCTCTTGCACATGGCATGTCATACGCCACCAGATGGCACCATGAGATAATTCGACAAATAAAAGATATATATTCAATATTAACTAATTAAAACTTTTTACAAGTTTCGCTAGCATAATTTTATAGCTGCATGCGTATTGATAATTTCTGTAAGGCATGAGGTATATATTCACAAAAGACGCAAGTTAAAAATGCAGTTTTTATTGTACGTAACTTTTCGGAAAAACCATTTTTGTGAATCAGTATCCCGTGATGCATTGCGAAAACGACGAAATGTGGATTCATCACGCATCATTGCGTTGTACGGGATTGCGCAATCGGTGAACATGTATTTCTAAATCTATGGATTTTAGAGCAAAAAAAATAGGCTTTAAGAATTATTTTTTTAAACTATCGTCCAATAATTTTAAAAATCTGAAAAAAATATATATTATAGATTGATAATAGAGGAATATGTAGAGACAAAATCCTAAGTTGTGACCAAACGATTTTGGCATGAATTTTTTTTTTGAAAAATAAAATTGCATTTTTAAGAATGATCGCTCGATCAGATTTATGAGCGGATCTTTCTGAGAATACTACTCAATGATATCTAAAAACTCATGAGTAGTTTTTTGGATTTATTAAATATATTCAGGGAATAATCAATTTAAAAAGAAAAAAACTTTAATTTTTTACTCAAAAATGCGTCACATTTTTGAGCTGAAACTTGGCTGAGAAGTTGTCCATACTATTAGGTATTTTCAGAAAAAAAATTAGCCCGATTGGAATGGGGGCATTTTTCACCGTCTTATCTGGCGAGGGCCTTTGTTAAGTACAATACAATTCTTCCATTTAGCTGAACACATGAATGTGGTTTAACTTTAATCGTAATTTTCAAAAGTTCCTATTTTATTTTGGCTCCCAAAAATGTAGAGTTGGCGACCAAAATTAAGGGTCCCAGGAGCCACTGGCTACCAAACCAAATTTCTAATCTAGAGCATTATTTTGAATATTGAATTACATAAGCTTTAAAATAAGATAGAAGCTTTCTTTATTTAAGAAAATATATTCATAAAACGTATTCATTTATTTAATTTATGTCCGTGCAGGTGCTAAATGTTCATGAGGGTAGGTTTGGTAGGCCATGGTAGTACTGTTTAACTAGTGCTACCATGTGAGTGTTAACGCCACAAAAAAAGATACTTGGTTAAGAATCCTTCTAAGCTCAATAAAATTAATAATGAAGCTAGTCAACTGCATGTGTGGTTAAATTTTGTCATTTTCACACCTAAACTAAATTGACTCTGTCTGATTAGTCTATAAGCAAAAAAAATCTAAAGCCAATCTCTTTTCTTTCCAAGAGTCAATTGTGTAACAATATTTGGTAAAACTTGCATTAAAATCTGTATATCTGAAATTAAAGTATTGTTTATTTATAGGAATTAAGAAGAAAAGAAGCAGAACTTCAGGCCAAGGAAGAAGCCCTTAGAGCCGGAACTTATGATGGTAAATATAAAATGTCAAATACGATTTTTTTATGTACTTTTGCTATTAAATTAAACTGTTTTTCATAGACTGTATATTCAGGTTTGCCACTTAACAAACTTGACTTGAAAACCTTGAAATGTGCTTGAAAAAAAAACTTTGATTTTCAAGTGCTTAAAAGTGCTGAAAAAACATTATCAACCTTGAAAAGTCCTTTGATTTTTTTTTTACTTTCAATGTGAATCAGTACCTATTTCACTTTTTGATTAATTGTTTATGTATAATTCAAGAAGGCAAAGTATGTGATTTTGATTGTATTTTTAATAACTAAAAGGTTATTTTATAACAAATATTTAAGTTCATTTGAGCTCTTATTTGTTTAATAAATGAGTTTTAAAAACTATCAAGAATTTTAGATGCTGCATGTTCGATTATACAGTCCTTGAAAATGGAAATGTATCCTTGAAAAGTCATTAAATAGTCCTTGATTTGTTTTTACTAAAAAGTGTGGCAACCCTGTATATTTCTCAAATCAGTAAAGTACTCAATTTTACCTAATAATTTCAGCCAGGGCCAATAACTGGCCTCCCTTACCAGACTCTTTTTGTGTTGGGCCCTGCTTCTATCAAGATATTGCAGTTGATATACCTCTTGAGTTCCAGAAACTTGTCAAAACTATGTATTACTTATGGATATGTAAGTTAGTTGTTTTTTACTTGTAATTCTTTCCACAGAATGAATTAAAACTTGCTTGCTGCGTGATTTAAAAACTTTTAATTAAAAATACTTAGTTATGAAATAAACCCTATGTTTGTTTATGAGACCTGAAAAAAGACCATTCACTTGATATTTTGACGTATGAAATGAATCGAATCTTTTAAATTTCAGTTTAAATTATTACATCTTAAAATATTGTGCATGTAATTATAATACAAAAAAGAATCTAATTGATTGAAGGAATTGTAATCAAGGTATAACTGCAGCTAAAATTATTTTAAAAAAATAATAATTTGAAGCTCTGAGGGAAATTATTTTAAGATAAAATTGTATGAATGAAAAACAAATAATGGTAGTGGCAAATAAGGCTGTAGTTTGAAACCTATTTAAGATAAAGTAGAGGACATTTTAGTAAGTTATTTTTAACGGTATAGA
Organism: Hylyphantes graminicola; assembly: GCA_023701765.1. NCBI lineage: Eukaryota > Metazoa > Arthropoda > Arachnida > Araneae > Linyphiidae > Hylyphantes > Hylyphantes graminicola. Next base: position 24,082,281 of record CM043113.1, on the reverse strand, counting down.
TAATAGAGATATTTAAAAAAAATCACAGCTTCTTTCTAGGTGTTCCTTTAAACAAATCACCCTTTTTATGGAATCAAAATGTTGTATTTTTGTATGCTTCAATTAGGTAGTTCCTATAATGATATTCTTTTTTCAGATTATGCCTGTGTGATGTGCCTGAACATGTTGGCAGCTTTGGCCCTTTTGATTGCTGGAGCAGGGAGTGCCACTCTTTTTGGATTTTCACTCTTAGCATTTTTGCTCTTCACACCGCTTTCTTTCGTTTGCTGGTTCAGGCCTTTGTACAAAGCATTCAGGTAAAATTAGCATTTTCATTGGGTTGATAATGTACTATTTCTGTTGCTAACTTGTTTTAATCTATGTCAAGTTAAATAAATAGTATTTAAGGATTTAAAAAGTGATTATTTGCCCATTTTAGTCCTTAATGTTCTGGGTTGTATTCAGTATATGAAATTTGTAGTATGACAAAGGAAATCAAAATCTTATTTGTTGTTGTTGTTGTTTTTAACTCTAATTTTATGTGGGAAATCACAGCAGCTATGCAGATGGACAAACTGAAGCCATGACTTTAAAATAATAATTTTTAATAAACTGATAAAAATGTTTTAAATAATGTCTTTTTGTACTTGTGAATTTTTATCTTTGCAAATATTGATTACTAAAACATTTGTTTTCTTTTAGGGCTGACAGTTCTTTTAACTTCATGGTGTTCTTTTTCATTTTCTTTTTCCAATTTGTTTTATCTCTTGTGTATGCAATTGGAATTCCTGATTTTGGATCATGGTGAGTTTTATTATACTTTAAATTATATATTATGTAGTACTTAGTTTGATTGACATAAGAATTAAAAATTTAAATTGTTAAGGTGAGGCATTGCAAAATATATTGTAAGTTAGCGTCCATTTGTTGGCAACTTTCAGATTTGATTAATAATTTTGAAGAGCCTAGTGAAAGAACATGTTAAGTGACGAAATGTTGAAAATGTCTTTAAGTGACGAAATGTTGAAAATGTCTTTAAAGTTTTTCGTTTGCACTTAGATACATTAAAATCGACATGTTCAAGACATAAAAATTATGCATAACTTAAAGTTTTTGAAAGTGGGGGTATCTTGTTATCTTTATTGAAGGGCATACCAAGGTTCATTGACACACAAATTAATATGTTCTTTCACTAATCTCTTCATTTGTTTTATACAACAAAAGAGATAGAGTTCATTGGAGTATTCCATCTTTTTAAACCATGAAACTAATTTACATTTTATAAAATTATAATTGGTTTCATAATAAATAAAATATTAGTTTTTTAATAAAATGTAAGTACTAAATATAAAATTAGGATGTTGAGCATAATACTTTCTTTATTTCATTGAGTAAATTAGTACACAATAGAATTAAAAGCAAATATTTTTAAATGCTGCAAGACAATTAAAATGTTTCAATATGTGGTTGTATTATTTTATCTTATTTTATACAATATATATATTTAACATCCTTCTAGTGGGTTCATCGTTGGCTTGACTGCAATGTCAACAAGCGCTGTAGTCGGAACATTGGCGCTTCTCCTGGCAATCCTTCATTCTGTGTTTGCTGGGGCTTCTCTTTTCATGCTCCTCAAGGTGGGTTTCATTATTCTCTTTCTATTGAGTACATTGAAGTTGCTAACTGAAAAAAGAAAACCTAGTTTTCTGTTTTAATATTTTTTCTTGTTAATTATCAACTTTTTAATATTAAAAATAATGCAAAACTTGTTGCTTATTTGAAAGGTAAAAATAATAATTGACACTACTATAATTTAAAACATGCATAAAATATACTATTTTTATTTTTTATCGAGCAATTTTGTTGAATTTAATTAATTGTTATCTATTGGTAACTTTTATATATGTAAAGTTCCTACTATTCTATATATCATAATGTAAACAGTCAACACTTATTTTGTTATGAATTAGTTTTTGAAGCCACGGATATCAAGTTTTTTTTTATATATATACTATTGTACTGAGATAGAAAAAAATTGATCATTTGTACTTGTTGCAAGAAAATAGCAACCCCCCAGGGGAAAAGTGGTAGTTCTGTAAACCCTTTTTTTTTTTTCAGAAGTTTTTATGTGTTTCTATTGCCTGCGGAGCTTTTGTCTACTGAAAAAAAAACTTGAGATCCGTTAATTGTGAAACAATACTTGTGTGGATCATTTCAAAATAGTATCAAGTTAAAGATATCTAAATTTAGCACATTTTAGCTATTTTAGCTCGAATGGTCGAATTTATCAGTTACTTGCCTCACTCTTCAAATACTTTTTTACCTCTGGTATTTCACCAGCTCACATCAACAATAACATATAATGTAACATAAAAAGAAGGTGGGCCCTAGAAAGAAAGAGTGTAGGCTGTGGAGTTCATTATTTCATGCGCATAGGTTGGCAAAATTTTAGTTTTCCATTTACTCAACAAAAATAGGCAGGAAAAAGTGATTATGAGCTGGGGATGGTAAATGTCAACATTGCATGCCACCTCTGTATATATGATGCAATGGTGTAATGGACAGGCCACTATCAAATTTTATAGGTTTGGGTTTCACTCTTTATTTAGAGGGGAAATCCTGCAAGACAGGGCTTGAAAAATCTCAGATATGTTACCTGTCCCTAGGGACTGCTTATCCAACAATGTACCCGTCCTCCTTTGAAACTAACCTGTCAAACTTTAATTATGTGTAAATAGATTCTAAATAAAAACAATTGTTAATTCCTTCGCTGTTACAAGTCCAAAATCACATGCACTGAGCAACTTTTTTTGTTTACTGATTACGTGATCCTGAGCATACACATTTGGTCCGATGAAGAAATCAACAGGATTTCTAAATTAAAAGATCATTTTAAAAGTGAGATCTAGACTCTTGTAAGATAGCAAAAATTTAAAATGTATCGCAAGCATAAACAGGAAAATGGCCGTCCACGAGGACGTAGGGATCGAGTAATTAGTTGTCCTCGGGGAATTTTTGACCTTCTAGGACAGGTGGTTTTTCCAGCCCTGCTGCAAGGTAAAATAAATCAATATTCAAATGAAAATTGTAAAGAGCATCAATAATAAACCTATCATTCATTTCCAGATTCACCGCATCTACCGTGGCACAGAGCACAGCCTGGCCAAGGCCCAAGAGGAATTCACCAGCGGTGTCCTTCGCAATCCCCACGTCCAGAACGCCGCCGCTGGGGCAGTCGCTGGAGCCGCCAGACAAGCCATGAGCCAGCCCTTTAGCGGTAATCGATACTAGCCAAGTATGACCCCATTGTTCCCTTTCATGTGCCCAGGCCAGGAGATGTTGTCCCTCTGATGTGTGACTAGTTTTGCGCCGCCTCTTCCACCTAGACTGGAGGTCCACCTTGCCACTGCTGCTGCTGCACTTTTGTTTTGTTTGTGAATGAGAGAAGTGTTCTCACAGGCCCTTATTTTTTAAATTGTTTTTTAAAATAGCCCATACATGTTTTTACTTTATATCATCGCCTTTTTTCTCATGCCCTTGGCTTAGGCATCCTTAGACCAGATTAAGCCTTCTCAATTGTTCCCATTGCTTGTCCCCCTTTTCCATAAGCTACCCCAGTGAAAACTAAGATGTGAAAGAGAAAAGCAAGGGCTTCACAAGGGCACAGGTCTTTTCTCCCGCCCTGAATCTTAGGCTCCTTGTATGCCCTGATCTCAGCTTCGACAGACCTATTTTGGCAGCAGCTTTAAAAGGACGTACCCTAGGGTCTTAGCAGCATACCAGTTATGTTTGGGAAGGAATCCTCTAGGTTGTTTATTCCATTAACTTAATGAATACCAAAAGCCCTTAAAATGGGTAGTTGTTCCAGGATCACAAAATTTTATGGCCACTGCTTGGGAGAGACAAACCATGAGCCAGCCCTTTAGCGACGATCTGTACAAACCAAGCGATATCGTCCCCTGGTGTGTGAATGGTCTTTTACAACCTTTTTTTCAATCTCGGGAGTCCACTTGCCACATCTGCTGCCCGTTTTGTTTGTGACTGAGTGTGTGAGCCAAAAGAGACTGAGCTCTGAAAAATGTCCTAATTCATTTAATTATATTAAACAATATTCTTTTAGAGCATTTAATTTCATTGATAAACATTTTTATAAATAAAATTCAAAATCCTTGAGTCTTGACACTGGCATTTGAATAAGGCAGAGCCATGATTCAGCCCTTTAGGGCCATTGATTCTAGCCTAGTAGGAGCGCATTGTTAAATTTTGTCACCGGGCTAGAACATCTGTCCCCCGCAGTGTTTAAGTAGTCACATGTTGCCATTTCTACCGCTGATGCACACTTATTCATTTATAAGTTTGTGGTTGAATGTATGAGTGAGAGCATATTTACAGGCATTTTCAAAAGACTTCAGATTATTGAATTGTAATTGAAATTTTGTCTGAACATTAATTTATTGAATTGCATTTGAAATTCTTAACAAGTCCTTAGTTTATTACTTTTTTCAAAAATTTCGTTGAAAGGGCTTTACGACTAAAAAATAAATAAAATAGAAAAATAAAATCAAACTAGTCTGGAATCACCAACTGACACAGCCCCGTTGTTCATTTAAAGTGAATGAGTTCGGGGTTAAGTGCGTAGGTGTGATATTGAGTCTTAAAAAAAGACGTGCCCAGGGAGGAGTTTTAGCATTCTCTAAAAATCATCATTTTAAGTATTTTAGTTTAACTCTATTTTGCTTTGATAATATTAATATAAGTAAATTATTTTTAATTTTAATACAAATACTAATAAATTAAAAAAAACTACTTTTTAATTAGAATTATATTACCTTCTTATTAAAGAGCAATACTCTTAAACCTTAACCACTAATTTGATTTTAAAGTTTTTAAGTACTTTGTGTTCTTCAAAAAGCCTCTAAAACATAGAGAATATGAACTCAATTATAGGTATATATTTGTGTAGTGCCGTATGATGTTGTCTATTCAAAGGCAAAAAGTAACCTACCTCTGAAGGATGTCTTTTCTTTGCTTATTTAATGGTTTTGCTGCTTGTTTCTATTTTCATTTTTCTTTGTGAATAAAAAAAAATAATTTTAAATCTTGTAAATTAAAAAATTAAATAAGAATTTTGTTACCTTTTTTTAATCCTTTGAAATAAAAAGAAAAAATTTTAATTTTACCAATTTTTCATAAATAAGTTTTAATATCTAGTTACCATTATTGCTAAATAAATCTTTCTCAATCTAAACTATTGTTCACATTTAAAAGACGATAGCCTGTGTGGTGTGAATTGTTGTAATGTATGTTTTCCTGGCCTGTAGGAAACCCTTGAATTGTTCATTTGGAAAACCCAAATCGTAAAGATGTTTTGGAAATGAACTTTTTATCAACAAGATGCATGTTAAATATGCAAGGATTGAGCTAGTTCTTGATTCAATTTAATTAAAACTTGATTGATGAAAATTGTGCCTGTGAGAGAGAGAGAGATAATAAAAAGATTTTTATATTAAATAATAATGTTAATCCCTCCCTGCAGTTAACCTTTAGACAATGGGCTTTCTGAAGTGATCAATTCATTTTTCTATATTATTTAAAATAAAATTGTAAATTAAATTTTAAATTGAAATTGTTTTATTCAACAACACATTCTGATTTTTTTTTTATTTTGCTCACTAATTGGCATATTTTAAAAAGAGCTTCTTTTCTTTCATATTTTTAAATATCACACATTTTTCCTTCTGATTTTTCTAGTATATAATTATTTCTCAAAAAATAGATGCAAAGTAAATAGTAAGCTGCAATATAATATACCTAGTTGATAAGTTGCTTGCATATAATTTAGTTCACATTGCTTGGCACTTGTATTTTATAATTATTTTATTAATTTATAATTATATTTATTCCATTTGCTTTTGAAACATAATTAAATGAAAAACGATTTTAATTGTAGTGTTTCACTTGACATAGTAATTACATTGAACAGAAATTTAAAGATACATTTAGTTTTATTATTAAATTGTATAAATTCAGTTTTATTTGAAAACCTATTTTTTAATTAATAAAGAGAAAACTAAATAATTCATTACAATACTGTAAAACCTTGTATAATTACTAATTAGTATGTTCATTCTGAAAAATTATCTAATACTTTTTTAATTATACTAATGAAAACTTTTATTTACGTCTTACAGCTCGAAACCCGTGACAGTATGACACATTTAAGAAGTAAAGAGGAAAAGGAAACAATTCTGTTTAAATTGGAAGCAAGAATGTCTGAAGTTACAACAACAACTTGCTAAATTTTTTCTGACTATGGATAAATAATTTTATTTAACGGAGAATTAAAAATATATTGTACCTTTTCAAACAATTCATGCTTATTCCATATTATCTAAATTTAAACCTTGATATATTTCACTTCAATTTTTTTTTTTCTGCATGCATAGCTAGTTGTGAATGTCTTATTGTATGGAACCATTCCAAAACAATGTTAATTGCTATTATATTCTAAAGAAATATTTCCATAAACACTAGTAGTGTTAAGTGTACTTTTCACTGTGAATTACCACAATAAGTATTGCAGGATTGTAGAATATTTCATTTGATTTTTGATATTGATTTATTGTTTAATATTTGCAGAACATGATTTAGGAATTATTTTTTTATGTATATTTGTATGCACTCAACTGACAACTACTTATAAGGCACTATTTTTTTGAAAATATAAAAGTTATGATTTTTTATGCACAATCTATTACGTTTTTTATTGAATTATTATAACACATACTTTACAATTGGTTTATTATAATTGGTACTTTGACATAATATTCACCTACTATTTTCATAACCTAATACTACTGTATGAAACTAAGTAACTAAAGTTTAAATATTAATAAATATATATGATTAATTTAAATATGTTCATTTGTCAAGTGGTTAATTTTAAATTTAGGTTAATATCTTTATTCTTGCACATTATGAACTATGCACGTCTCATGGTGCAAAATGCACTATTCGCATTTATGTGGCAAGTTTTCTTTGAAAAAAATCTTTTAGTAGGTAGGATTTGTTTCTTAGTGAATGTTTCATGTTATCACTAACAAAAAAAATTAAGTAACCTGTTTAAACAAACTTTATTATGAATACTATGGTGTGTAACTATTTTGCGTATGAAAGAAATAGCATTTTGAATGACAAGAGAGAAACAATGCTATTTCAGGAAATATATTTATATTAGGTGAAAATAAAGAAAATGCGTTTGTTTTAAATTTTTATGAATCAAAATGCATTGTACACTGAAGCGTTTGAGCCCACTTATTTTAAACAGTGCATTGAGTATTTCTGTTGTGTATTTAAATAAGTAATTAAGCTATGGCTATATGAGCTTTATGTATATGTTGGTATCAGTTGAACTGCAAAATAAAGTTGTGATAATAAAGTTTTTAAAAATTATTTCACTTTTTCTGAAGTACGATGGTATGGATGTATTGCACAGAAAAATGACGTATCGTCAAAAAACTAGTTTTTCAAAACAATCTCCTGAAGTTTATTCCATTGTATTTCATCGGAGAGAGAAAAAAGACCAGCTAACTGTAAAACAACTTTTATTCACCCAAAAAATTAAATACATGCTCTAATGGCTAGACAATTTATTTTAAAATATTTTAGAATTTAAATTATAACTCGAAATGTAATTTGTCTGATAGGTCACTTTTCTGCGCACTATGATTTGATAATGCACACATGGATGATTTTTGATTCTATAAGTTATGTTTCGGTTTAATTTTAAAATAGTAGCAAATCAGTTATTTAAATATCTTTTTGAAGTACTGTACTGTGTAAAAAATCAGAAATTTTTAATCACGTCCAATGGGAAGCTTTTAACACATTTTCAAAGACTGTCTGAGAAGAGCATTATAAGAGTTCCAGATCTTAAATATTTGCTCTTAGCAAAATTAGCTTCTCTTCTCATTGATAAATATAGAGACAAATGAAAAAGTTTATGACTCTTTAACAGAACAACAGGACTTTTATCAAACTAGACTTGTAATCAGAGGTTTGTCAGACATTCGGGTTGAGGTTATCCTTTTTATCTATTGACACCTACTACTACATTTGGTAATGTATTTTAATGATGATCTTAGAAAGGCTTTTACCAAAGCAAGACAAAAATAGTTCTGTCATAGAAGTACTGCGTCAACTATCTCTGGAGGTTAAATGATAGTATCGTATCTCTTGTAGCAACATAAACTCTTGTAGCAACAATAATGCATACCCAGGCCTCAGAACTAGTAATGCTCTAAAAAAAGTAGACAAAAGATACTTTCAAATAAAAAAAAGAGACTAAAAGTAGACTAGGGTAATAAGCATTCTGCGAATCGTTTCAGCAAGAAAAAAAATCTTTCATCAGATTGGCAATTTACGACTCCTTGAAAATCCATAAATTACGAATTTATAAAATGTAAAACTAAACATCACTAAAGTAGTGAATTTTCGGAAATTGTCTAATAAAGAAGTACAGAACCAGACACATAATGTTCTATTCCGGACACTTTTAAATTCTGGCAATATTACCATTTTTTAAAACTTAAACCTGGCTAGAATCAAAAACCCTAAGATAAGCCAAAGTAGAAAAAAAGTTTAAATAGGCGGGGAAAAAATCTAGCACTTCTTGTGATATCTAACATGGTCACATATCTCACATACTCTTGATCAGCGGAAAGTATTCTGTTTGGTCCGACTTGGCCTGAACCGGAGCTACAAAAGTAATGAGAAGCTCTTCCGATCAGCATAGGCAAAAAACTGTCAATCATTATGAAGCAAGGCAACCTCATCGGTGGATTTCATGAAAATTACTAGGCAACAAAATAAGCAAATCGGGAAGCATTGTTGGATTTTACTGGGCGCGGTAACTGATATTCCAAGACATCTTAGTGTAATTAATCAAATTTATCTTTAAATTTTATTCAAATTTTTATTATTAAAATTTATTAATTAAACTTGTTGTTTTGTATTGCAATTCATAACTTTGAAGTAAAAAAAACACTAATCCAATCGTAAAACCTTGAATATCGATGACTCAAAAAATCCTCAAATATCAGTAAAAACGGCAAAATCACAAGCAGGAAATATTTTAATCGCGAAACTGAAAATGTGTAAATCGTGCATCTTCAAAAAAATGGGAACAAACCTAAAAAAAATTAGCATATCACATAATCTTAAATTCCACCCAAATAATGAATCTAGGTTAACTGCAAAGACGGAAAATCGAGAATATCTGAAAATCCGCAAACAAACCGCTAATCTTAAAACCCTACATAACAAATAACTTTTAAATTCGAGCAATTAATTTAAAATTCTAAATCTTAAAAGAAAAAGACAAATCTTGTAACTTTGAAGGAATTGGACATTTGCGGAAAAATTATAGAACTCTTGAAATCAGCAAATCTGAAATTTACAATGGGGGATTTTTTTTTAAAAAACGGCTGATCGCTAAACCTCGAAATAAACAATACAAAAAGCTTATCTTCATAAATCTAAACTTCCAGTAGGTGGCAAACCAGAATTTTCAACTAATTCAAGCATAATTCCGATTTTTCCGTCGCTAAAAAAATCCAAGTACAATTCTGTGTACAGGCATCAGCCAAAAAATCTGGAAAGTCAGATGTCACAATGAGCACTGTTGAAAATACAAAGCAAAACGCAGCAATCCTGTAGCGTTGAGTTGTAACATCACCGATAGAAAAGCAAAAGATGTGTATTTGCAAGAGAGAAAAAGTTCTTAATATGCCAGCAATGTTCTTGTTAAATCTCTGCGAAAGTTAGACCCACTGGTGAAAAATAGCTAATTTAGAGACTTTGACCTGAAAAAAGATACTTTTAGAGACACTTTAAAAAAATAGAGACTAATAGGTAGAAAAGAGACTAGTTCCTAGGCCTGCATACCAGATGGCAGTAAAACAACATCAGATACAACGAGAAGTGGCATTTTTGTGAGAATAGTAAGGGGAAAGTATATACATAACATATATCAATTAAGAAATCTGGAACAACTGTCTTTTGCTTGGAACTAATAAAAAAAATTAAGCAATCAATGAATTGCTTGGATGTTAAATTAAGCAATAAATGAATTTTCAAATTTAACATTAAACAGCAGTGAAATATGGATTTTGACCGACAGCAAAAGAGCTCCATACAACACTGCCCTTTATATATAAAGAAAAAGAGGCAGTATCGCAGAAAACTCAGTTTTGAGAAAATGAAAACAGGATTCATTAAGTGCTAAGGCAAAATAAAAAGTTGATATTCGCTTTGTTTTAATGTAGTTCAATCCAGGCGCGCAGCCAGGAATTTTTCAAGGAGGGGGCTCAACTTCAGAAGGGCACTTTTACACAAATTCTTGGGGGCCTGGAATAGCCCCAGGATATGGGGAGAGGAGGGGGGGGGATACGGAAATTTTTTAAATGTTAATCTTCCAAAATACTATTTTTTAACTCATGTAATCATACTAAATTTATACAAGACTGCTGGGAAAAACCCTTAAGACCGTGAGTGGTTAATAAAAATTCCCAAAAGGAAATTAAAATTACTGGAATTCTGATAATTGGCACGAAAATAGTTCTTTACATAATGGAGTTGGAACTCCAGGGAAAATTATCAAAAAACCAAAACAAAATTTAAATTTGTGAAAGGGGGTCAAAATGAGTGAAATGTTTTTAAAACAATTCTTTGATATCTGTGTTGCTTTTTGACATACGATTAAGAAATTTCTAACAGCGATTCTTTAAAATTTGCCATTTCCGTCAATCGTTGAAAACAAACCCTCATCCAAAAAGATACATTTAAATTCAAAAGCACAAAAGCATGTTTCAAGTTTCGAATAAAATATATTATAAAAGTAACTAATAAATACATCTAATTGTTTGCCTGAAAGTGATTGATTTTGTTGGCTTCAAAATAAAAATGTGATATAATGCCAGGAACACACAAAGTTTCAATGTACTAAAATTTTTAGGAAGTAACATCCTACCTTCAAATCTCCTCTCCAGCTACTTATTATTTGTCAATATACGGAATAAATAAAGATATTTTATAAATTATAATTCATGATTTGGCAATTTCAGCAGGTTAGATTTCTCTACATTTTTGCAGTTTGGCCATTCGGAGAACATTAACTTCAAAATCGTGTTTTAAACTCAGCGCTTCTGCCTTTTAAAAGATAGACGAAAAGTGTTCTAATGCCTTTCCGCACATGCCTAAAAAACGTTTAAAATTTTTCACTAATTCTATCGTCTGAATAAGTTACTTAGTTGTAAAAACTTAGAAACAGGCAAAAGCAACTTTTGAAAGCCGTCGTATGTTTAATGTTTACTCAGTCGGTTGCATGCCAGGGCCCGACTTACAGCTTTTGTGGCCCAGGGCGCAAGTGAATTTAAAGGCCGTATCACACGAGCGAGTTTCAGCAACGGCAACCGGCAACGCAACGTCTGCTCCAAACATGATTGGTGGAAATTGCCACGTGCTATGACGTAGGCGTTGCCCCTAACTTCAGCAACTCTGTCGATTAATCGCGACGGAGTTGATCAACCCTTGCGGCAACAACCAATCAGGTGAATCGATGGTTGTCGCTACACTGACGTCACGGTTCTGTTTTGGTTGAAGCCAAATCTTCAAGTCAAAATACGCCAAGCTGTTGTTTATTTTACAAGCACGATATTTTGATTTTCAATCTGAAGTACAATAAGCTAATTGACACTAAGAGGAAATAGAACTCTTTCATTTGACATTTCTTCTCATTTTCCGATAAAAAATCTTGAAAAGGCGTTTTTTTTTTTTTAACGAAAACTGTTACTTTGAGAAAATTCCACACGAGATTGATTTATATATCTTAGGGAAAAAATTATTTGTCACAGCTTTTAGTTCGATTTTAAGCGTAAGAAATTAGCGATTTCAATGGAATTTCTTTCGTAAATGAAATAATTTTATATATCATTTGCAATATGTAAATTAGATGGGTAAAATTTCCCATTTTCTTCTAAACGTGAAGGCTAAATTTTATATCAGCTTTAATTTAAAATTTGCAATATATATATTTAAAAAATTTCATTTTAATGTCACCACTGAAGGATTATATGTAAAAGGAAAGAAATAGTGTCCATAACCAAACCCCAAAGACTAATTTTATTTTAAGTAACATGTACATCAATGGATCATTTCCGTCACTAAACAATAGTGTGAAAGAAAAACTAATAATTCTAAGAGAAATCATACCCATGCGATAAAATAAAATTCAAATCAATAAAGAGGTCCGATTTTTAATAAATTGTCCCCTACTGTAGAGATACCGTTTTAGTTGTGACAATCGGAAAAGAGAAATCTTCCCCTACTCTGGCAACCCCTTAACAAGTTTGTGGGGGCTGAAATTGGGGGAAGAAAGTTGCGTTGCTGGTTGCCGTTGCTGAAAATTCGCTCGTGTGATACGGCCTTAAGAACCCACAACGTACATTGATATGACTATCTATGTACGTGAATTTTTTCGTTTCAAATTCATAAAAGTGTATAACCTTTAACAAATATCTTAGATACCAGTGTACATACTGCTTAGATTTGATATTTTTGTAATATTTTTTTAATACATACTTAAGATTGGATATAAGAAACCTATCATATTGTCATATCATGCATAACAGATCATAATTTACATACATACATAATTATTTTATTTACGTTACCCAGGCATAATTAAAAAAAAGTTACATAATTACTATAGTGGCTCGCTTTTGAAAAATCAATGGCACTGGGTTCAATTGCATTATATTTATTAGTAATTTTCATCTGGCAACAAATTTGGGAGCATATTTCCCTCAATGCCATTCTTTTTAAAGCAAATTTTGGGGCCCCATTGAAGTGGGGGCCCTGGGCACTGCCCCGTTTACTCTTCCAGAAATCGAGCTCTATTTGTATGGCAATTCGTATCAAATAATTCATTTTGGAAAGTGATTATGGGATACGTTTTTATTGGTTCCGTTTTTCAGGAATATTCTGCAAATTGGCTTTTTTTTTGCATTTAAATGCATTTTTTAAGATTTTATTTTTTTAAAATTACACAATTTGGGCAAATTAATTTGGACGAAAGGGCACTTTGTCGCAGTCAGAGGGGGGGCTCGAGCCCCCCGAGCCCCCTCCCTGGCTGCGCGCCTGGTTCAATCACAACTTAGTTTTCAATGGTGCATCATTTAGGGCAACTGATAGGAGAGGTTAGGTTAGAATTATCGTCGCACTAGAGCTACACGAGGGCTATTGGCAATGGGCGTCATATTTTAGAGCTACAGTCAAGCTGATAGGGAAGGGGACAAGATATGGGAACAATTGTGAGGGTATGATATTTAGGCCCTGGTCTAGAGATGTCTAAGACAGAAAAGATTTGCTACGGTTAAATTAATGATCTATGCTTAATTTCCTAAGAAACAACCATTTTAATGGTTTTAGAACTTTAAGACAATATTTTTAAGAATAAGGGTACAGATGAAATTTATACTTAATTAAGTAATGTAATGTTTAAAAAAAAACTCTGCAAGTTGTATGCATAAAGAAAACACAAATTGTAATAACCAAATATTTATTCATTGTATTTTGTCAACAAAAATAATTTTATTATTTTTATAATTATTTTATTTTCCTGGAACTTTATAAAGCAACTCCCCATCTTCATCATAAACTGCCCGACCTACTTTATATACAGCACCTTCTTTACGTAACTTATTCGGTAAACGAATCCTTGCTTGAACTGGCTTTCCGGTAGGATGTTGATATCCCACTTTATCATCATAATAATACACATTTTTAGATTTGTCTTCCTTAAGTTCAATAGTTTGATCTCTTCTGAATTTGGGTATTTTTGAAAATACCTTTTTTGAATCCACTGGTTTAGGCGGCACCCTCAAATTCTCTTTTTCTTCAGTAGTCTGATCCTGCATCCACTGAACATATCTTCCATCAGGTTTATGTTTGGAGCTTAGAACTTCCTCTTTCAAGTTTTCCTTGAACTGACTATGAATCATTTCTTCCTCCGAATCCTGGCGGAAGTTCTTTTTCGAAAAAGGCCTAAAAGTACTGGTGATGTGATCTGTATCATCAGTTTCATCATCCACATGATATTTATTACTCCTCAGGAAATGGGGCAATTTCTTTCCGTCTCTTCCCGAGTGCTTCACACCATCGCTGATTACCAATTCATCACTTGTACTCTCACTAACAGAACCAGATTCTTTGCTCTTCTTATATTCAATGTACTGCTGTATTATTGAAGAGAACTCGCCGACTTCGTTATCTTCTTGCTGAATGACAACTTTACCGCTCTCAGGTGGTACATTTGGAAGATTTGGGTTTCCGTTGTAGTTCTCCTTCATTATTTTCCCCTCATCCCACATGCGTTGTGTGTAGGGGGAGATCAATGGTGATGGTGTTCTCGACTTCAGGCAGGCCCATCGTTCAGCTACTTCTGCATCATGCTGCTGTATTCTTTCCGGAGTACGGAGAACAAAGTTGCTTTTCAAAAGTTTCTGAAAACGTAAATGAAAATAGATTAATGTGACTGATTCCAACTACACACTATTATAGTACAGTCCCTATTATCCAAGCCCCAATTATCCGATTTTCCACTCTAACCAAGCATTTAAATAGTTCTAAGATCTTTCCGACGATTACCAAAAAAATATCTGAACAGAACATGATCTAACAAACCCTCAGGAAAAAGAAATCCAACAACAATATCCCCTTTACCCCATGCTTCTGACTGAAAGTTATCGAAAGTGCTATTGGATATATCGAACAACAAGAAGAAGCAACACCTGCAATCCTGTTATCCATTTAAAAAAAAAGGGCGATACATTGCTGCCAAGAAACGCCAAAATAGCATAAAACAATTAAGGACATTTTTTTAAGTAAAAGAACTCTTTAAATGTCATATATGCATACGAACTGTGCGAGGTGTCTCTATACATAACATCTGTATTAGTTAAAATATACATTTAGACATACACAATTATTTTATTTTCATTTTTCACTTTAACCGAGTTTTTTGGTCATCCGAGTTAGTCTCGGACCACATTAACTCGGATAATCGGGGTTCTACTGTACTTATTACTACATCTTATTAACTTAACTTGAAATGCTCCCTCTATAAGGGAGGAGCATAGGCTTTATAGCCCATTACAACAATCGCCAGTACAACAACCCAGAAGCTCCAAAGGCTAGCTCTCTAACCGTTGTGCTGCTGGATTGGCTATTACTACATTACTCACAATTGAAAATGTAAATAATTTATTGTGACTTAATTAGGTCATTAGACTCACAGACTTATGGTGTTTCCTTTATGGCAGGTTTTTCTTCGTGGATTTAAAAAATCAACAACCTTGAATCAAATAACAATGACTTCATGTGATTTTTACCAATAAAGACATAATTACACATTTGCAAAGTAAGACAAGCCATAAGATATTTTAATTGGAATACAGTAGTTTTCATTAAAAGACCAACCTATTTAAAGCATGATCTGTTAAGCAATAGGAACTAGAAATTAAAACTACTAAAAGTTAGAAATATCTATATACTATTTCACCAAGAATCAGTTGTGAACAGCAATACTAGAGATCTCGAAAAGGTAGCTTTTGACAAAAGGTATGATAATCAGGTTGGGATAAGGTATTTTAGAAAACAAAAAGGTTAACTTTTCAATAAATTTTCCATTTCCATACTACAATCTTTTATTTATTATTTAAACCCTTATAAATCGCATTAAAGCTAATGGTTACATAATTGTTATATACAAGGTTCATATGTTATGCCCTAGTTTAACCCTTTCAGTCCCAATGACAATTTGGCATCATTATTTTATAAAGAAAATTTCATGACCATTTACGATATCAAAAAAAGCAGATTATTCGATTCTTCAAACTTTTTTCGATTGGAAAATATTTTTTTATTAATCCCAATAAATGTCTATTTTATTTTTTAAAAGTTATGATCAGAAACATGATGATGCCAAATGGTTTATATTTTTTGCGTGCTTTGAATTGAAAGATAGATAACTTACTTTAACACCATTGACTGTAACTGGAAAACTTTGAGATAAATTTTCTGGATTCCACTGCACTGGATCAATTCTATGTAAATGACGTATTTGATTTTTAGCAGCATTTGTTAAAAGGGTGGACTCTATTTCAGATTTAAAATATTTTCTTTTGATGATGTGTTTCTTAACAAATGCCTTGTGATCTTTGTCTAATCTAAAAAACAAAAATCAAAGTAAATTATTGGAATTACACTAAATATAAGTACTCTAAATAGATAATTATTGTCTGTTTGTACATCACAGCAGATAAAAATTTGACAAGAAATTTAAATCAAAAGCAATATGTTATCAAATTTTTAATTTTATGGCTATTATTTAATTGCAATAAAATTATTTGTTGGTACTATTAAATATTTAAGAGTAAAAGTACGTCTTCTTTTGATAAATTAAAATTGTAGCGGTAAATGTCTAGTTTACTGTGCCTCCTAATTCATTATTGATATTTAAAAAATTCTAAGAAATTAATTAGGCAGAAATACTTTAATCGTTTCGTAAATAAATGCTTTTCACTCTTTAAAAAAATGCCAGGGACTGAGTCAAGATGGAATTTGCCTTTTAGGCATTAACGCCAGGGATGGTTGGTTGGTAGACAGATATATTTAGGTTTGTGTGCTTGGTCAGAGACCCACTTATAAACCTTTGTCAAGTAAGACAGACACAACACACACCATAAGTGGATTTATCACATTTTTAGAGATATGGGCCAACTAGAGGATCCCCAGAATTGACTTGCCATCCCCAGAGGTATTGGTATATGGTATGGGAACTTGGAGGACTTTGTGACGACAAAATCGCAACCTTAGGGATGACAGAACTTACCAACCAGGCTATAGGCCAGTGGTTCTCAACCTTTTGTAGGTGACGACCCCCTAATGCCACAAAATAACTTCGCGACCCCCCTTGTTCTACACATGTTGTACTCTTTATTAACTATTATATTTGGGTAATTGTTTTTTTTTTTATTTTACGATGGCTGTCCCGTTGGAAGGTTTTGAATTTTTGTTGAAATATAACAATAATCAAAACTCAAGATAAAATTAATGGATTCTTAAAGAAACTGAGTGTTTATGCTGCTAAAGTTAAGAAATTCAATTTTGAAAGCTTCTATTTATGTTACGAATTTAAAAGGTTCCGAATTTAAAAGTTCCGACAAGCACAAGTTTCTCATTAGCTTGCTGCAACGTAACTGTACAAGAATTAAAATTATGTAATCATAACATAAAAAAGTTGAAACTTAAATTAACCAAGATATAAAGTAAAATAATGTGTGGTGATTTTTTTCTTTCATTCTAGTTGTAAAATTATTGTATAAAATGTTGTTTAAATATATATTTTTTTATTTAAAAAAAACTTTTTGCGACCCCCCAGGGGTCGCGACCCACCGGTTGAGAACCACTGTTATAGGCTATCCCGACCTCTTAACTCCAGGGAGGCTGCCCTCCCTGTTTCAGAAAGTTTTTCCTCGCATTTTTTTTTTCAATGCTATACTAACGTAAACGTAGGGGTATGGATGTAAACAAATAAGCCACCGAAATTACCTTAGGAGAAAATTTGAAACCATTGGTTAAACATGTAAACATAGCATTTACTTATCTTATCTGACCATGTATTTTGAAACTACTATTATTCAAGTTTCATTTTTAGAAATTTGGCAGCTGATTTATTATTTACCAATAACATAAAATGTCATTTGAAAATTTGTTAAACATGCTAAATGCTACTGTTTTATGCCTATTAACTTTTGTATTTTCGCACAGTACTATTCCTTTATGTTTTATTTTTATAATAAACAACTGTTCCTTCATTAAATAAGGTTAATTGATGCCATGGCCTTACCAAAGAAAAGGGCCGCTTTTTAATCATCACAATATTAAAAATAGCTCTATAGAATTGAAACTGTTCTCCCCAAGTTTTTTTTGCAAAAGTTGACGCCTATGTATAGCAAAGCAGCTTCATAAAAAAAAAATTAGCAACCATACAAACTACTTTATTCAATTAATGTGAAATGACATATGTACTAACAATTTATCTCTTTCACTCGGCCGTGCAAGAGAACCGATTGCAGCTCCAAAATCCTCACTATTTAATGCTTCTTCAATCTCGACATCGTTTATATGAGCTGACGATTTGATTTTCTGGACAAAGTCACGATAATTCTCAGAAATTGCGTATTCGTCCATTTGAGTCCTATGTACATTTTTTACAGAGCCTTTCACAAGTTTCGGCTCGTCACCCCGTTTGGTTCCTCGTAAATAGCGCCATATTGCATAGGATTGACTAAACTTTTTGAGAAAACTTGTTGATTGAATTAAAGAAAACGCCATGTTTATTAAAAGATAGAATTAGTTTCTAAATGAAATTGAATTGCAATTAAAATATGACATGCTTCGTCCGGCTTCGTCTCGTGTCTTTCGCTTAATTTTGTAAATAAACAAACCTCTTTTTGTTGAGTTGAAGAAAATACTTGCTACTAACATTTTGTTGTAAGCTTGGTTTAGTTGAATAACATTGGACGCGATCATAAGTACTATAAACTATTCCTGACAGTTCAATATCTTCAATCTTATCTTAATACCTTCAATATCTTTATCGTATCTTATTGGTCCTTTTTGACGTCGTGAGTGACAACAGCTCTAGCGGTATTGCTTTTATATTTGGTATTTCTGGAAATCTGGAATTACGTTATACATTTGTTTTCAACAATACAATATTTTCTTTTTCTTCCTTGGCTGAAACGATCGAATGTTGTGTACAAAACTTTTCCTTCAGTATCAAAGCTTTTCTCTGTTCGTGAATCACGTTAAATTGCTGTCCTACAATGGAGAACATTCATGTGATGTCACGCGGTTTGTTATCCTGCAGCTCCCGAGCCACGTGCTAATGTTATCCTACACAGTTCTCAAACCATGTACAAATGTTATCCTACATTCATCTAAACTGAAGTTTTTAAGCAACATTGACGTTTTGGAAGTGCTTTGCATACTTGAAATTTATTCGAATTATAAACCAAAAAGTTTAATAAATGAAGGGTTCAGAATACAAGTGTGCCAATTCCATAAATCGTTTCTTACTGCTACAGAGGTTGAAAGTTAAAACCTAAAACAAATTACCTCCTATAAATATATTTGTAAAAATGTAGTTGCTATGGGTGAGATAGAACCATCCGATCCCTCTTAAAGAATCAAATAAAAAATTTTAGCTTTTACATTAATTTGGTATCGATGAAAAAGTACTAGATTTAGCTTTTTTCATATTAATGAAGGCTATATGCCACACTTTCGGATGTACTAAAATATTTTCAATTTCATTGTTATACAATTATTATTACTTTTTTTTTGTCATATGTTGTGCTAACTCCAATGACTTACAAACCACACGAAACTTACTCAATTAAATTAAATTTAACCTTCTGGGTTATAAATAAATTGACTGAAGTGTAAATCTACTTTCACTGCATGATTTTAAAATCCTTAACTAAATTAAAAAAAAATAATAAGTATTATGTAGCAAATGATTATAAATAACTACTTCACACTTCAAATTTAAAAGTTTACAATAAAAAATATATACACGTGTTTATACGTCTGTATCCCTCAGAGAGTAAAATTAATAAGCTGTTTTTAGTGTAGGTTCTATTAAATTTTTTGTTTACTTAAATACAAAATAAACTTGGGGGCTGGGGAGCCCAGTCGGTTAAGCACTCGCTTAGCATGCGGAAGGTCCCAGGTTCGGGTCCGGGCATCGCCAAAATAGCTGCCGACATATAAAACGGCCCGTGCAGCCAAAAATGTCCGACGAATAATACCCCGTGCAAGGGAGTGCACGTTAAATATCCTTCAAAGTCCTAACGCTGCGTACGATGTCGCCCTTAACGGTTGCGTTGGGTGCCTATTCAGGTGTTGGCTCGTCACCTGACTGTGGTTCTAAAATACGACGCCCGTCGCCAATAGCCCTCGTGTAGCTCTAGTGCGACGTTAATTCAAACCAAACAAAATAAACTTAATAAATTAAATTATAAAATCCTGTTGAATGGGTTACGCGATTGCGATCCGAACTGCAATGCAATTGGTTTTGTTTTTGTGGTAAAATGTTGAAACAAGCCCATTTATTTAAATTAACGAAATTAAATCAAACGAAATTAAAACTAAGTTTGCATTGGGTTAAATTGAAACTAAAAAAATTAAATTCAAAATTTTTGTTCAATGAATTTAAATATAAATCATTTGAATAAAACAGTAATTCTAACTCAATTGATCAAATAAATTAAACCCATAAGTCCTGTTTTTACAGAATTTAATTTAAGTTTAAATTCAATTTCAACTCGATTTAAACTTCATTTAAGCTCATTTTAAAGTAAGCTTGAACTCAACGCAAACTTAATTTAAACCGAACCTAATTTAATCCAATCTAAACACACCAAACCAAATTGAATTTAAATTATTTACTTATATGTAAATATAATTATGTCTTAAAAATTGCGTACCTTATTTGGGTATTATAGATTTTACTGTATAATTTGGTTGCATTGAATGAGTGAAAGTCGCGTAAATATTTTAGATGAAACTAAACTTTAGCCACTTAATCAATAATTAATTTTTAACTTTTGAATAAAACGCTATATTTAGCCTTTCTAGACTCAGCAACTAGTTTATAGCTGCCTATTTAGTTTTTTTCTTTACTTTTTAATTTTTGGTAATTTTCAACAGAGCAGAACCCATAGAGATCTTAATTAAAGTTAAGTAACTTATTACTTTAATTAAGATCTCTATGGCAGAATCCTTATTAGTTCGAAACCAAAGCAGGGTACACGTTATCTAAAATTATTTAATATATTTTACAATTTAAACTCTAAAAAATGTAATTCATAATATTGTTAGATAAATTCATCACAACTGAACATGTATGTAAAGAAAAGTAAGTTTGAAAGAGTAGCTTTATTAAAATTATAAAAAGATTGACTTTTAGAGGATTTTTTTTCAAAAATATTCTTTACAGTTTTTAGATATTTTTCTTATAAAAATTTCAAAGTTTATATTCCATCCAAAAATGTTCGTTGGTGGCCTTTATGATAGCATAAAATAAACAAAATTTCTGAGGGCATGAAAACTATAAGAGCTCCAGCTTTTTTTTTTTACAAAATCTTTAGTTATTTATGCATAACACGAGCGGAAGAAATTGAATTTAAGATAAAGGGAGTCTCCATTCTGCAATTGCAATTGCCTTCAAATGTTTCGTAACTTTTTTCTAGTTTAGATAGAAATATAAAACATCTAAGGTATCAATGTTCAAAGAATTTACTTGACGAAATTCGCTAAAAAGACAAAAATAATTGACCGCACTTTAAGAATTTTTTGTGGGCTGTGCTCTCTTGAAAAAAAAAATGTCATGCTTAAGTGTTTCTATATGGAATAAAATTATTCTATTCGTTTTTAAAACCGTAATAGTGTTGTTTCGTTTGAAGCTAATAGATAACTTATAAATTATAATTTAACATATTTGCTGTGACCTATAAAAACTCTTGGTGTCAAAATTAAATTAGAATCCGAAAGTTTATTAATTTTGTTTTGAGTTGGAATCTAAGAATTTGATATCACCATTTAAAAAACAATTGAGGGAATAACGAAATTAATATAAACTATTATTTTAATATATAAGATGCCCTCTAAAAATTTTGAAAAAAAAAAAAAGTTTTCTACTTAATAAATGAAAACTTGTTTGCTAACAAGATTTTAGAAATTTTAATGCTTTTTTGACTTCCTTAACTTTTGATTTCCAAAACTTTTTTTTTTAAATATAAAAATACAATTTAGTAGAAAACTCTCCTAAGGAAAAATAACTTTCGGTTTGGGTTTAAATGAATTTCGACCAGTGTTTCACGAGGGCCATTGGCGATGGGCTTCTTAATTTGGATCCACAGTCAAGTGGAATTTTCCTGAGTAGTAGGAATCCACACAGCCTTGCAGCGACATCGTATACATAAAATTTAAAGTGCATTGTAAATGTATTTAGAAGATATTAAAACTGATTACGTCGAATGTTTATACCATCGTTGATAAAATACATGTTTTTAAAAACATATTTGTAAGAATATCGTATACTTATTGTTTATTGATAAATTAATAACAATTTCCTTTTTTTAAGCAGGAAGCTATTCCATACATCATTGAAGATCGAAATGTTTGGCTCGCTTGGATATGGCAGTCTCGACAGCAGCTTAACTAACATCGATCGTCAAGATGAGAACTCAATGATATAAGTACAAACGGCAATATTCAAAGGTGTTCAACTTAATGATGAAATTGTATAAGTGTCCAAAGCAAGAGCACTGAAGAAAAATTCAATTAACAAGTCACAGAACACATTGAAGACCCGCTTTTTACACCAATATTTGATAAAGAAACATAACTTGTCGAAGAAGCTCTGGAAAGCATTAGGGGCCAAGAGGACACCGTCTAGCAATGTCCATTGACAAGAAAAGTAGTATTCTAATTACCAGCGAGCAAAAAAAAAAAAAAAAAAGGAAGCAACAGAAATTATTTTACTCTGCAAATACGTATTAAAATTGTTTCTTAAACTGTTAAACACGATATCTTACGATTTAAATAAAAATTTACAAATAATAATAACTTAATTTAATAAATGAATTTAAATTAACGAAAACTTAACAATTTTAACAATGGTAATATTATTTATGACTACCATGACGTAAATAACTCTCCAAAGGAGACAGCAAATCCCCCCCCCCCCCCCCAAAAAAAGTGTAATTTTCTGAAAAAATAAAGGAGAGAGTGTCCCATATAAAAAAAAAAGTAAAGAGGATTTTAATTCTTTTACTCACATTTCTGCCTTAGTAACGAAGCTATGCTATGAGAATAAAGCAGGTGCCTTCTGAAAGTACTAATGGAATATGGGAACTTCAAAGCCTTCAGGTGGACAACAATGGATTACAATGCCCAATTAAAAAGAAAAAGATATAAAATAAAGGGCTTCTCGTATCAAGATAAGAAATTCGTATACATCGTAGCAATTTGGTGCATAAGTAGACAGAGATGAATTGCTGAGAATTAAAAGATAGAAAGTATATATTGATAAAGTAAAATGGAGAACTGTTAACGATTGATAAATAGATAAAGTGTATGGGCGTTACAGTGGAATCTGAGCTTCAACACAAACGACAGACTTTTTTTTTTCTATGAACAGTTATATCACAATATTTCAGTAGCTACTGCAGTGCACAGACAACAACAAAAATATATGTTTGTATTTTTAAAGAAAATTTGATGTGTGCTAGTCAGTTTAATTGGTTTGGTTTGGTTTGGTTTGAATTATCGTCGCACTAGCGCTACACGAGGGCTATTGGCGACGGGCGTCGTATTTTAGAACCACAGTCAGGTGACGAGCCACACCTGAATAGGCACCCAACGCAACCGTTAAGGGCGACATCGTACGCAGCGTTAGGACTTTGAAAGATATTTAACGTGCACTCCCTTACACGGGGTATTATTCGTCGGACATTTTTTGGCTGCACGGGCCGTTTATAGGTCGGCAGCGATTTTGGCGATGCCCGGACCCGAACCTGGGACCTTCCGCATGCTAAGCGAGTGCTTAACCGACTGGGCTCCCCAGCCCCGCTAGTCAGTTTAAATTATAAATGGAAAGAATATGGTGGGTTTTTTTTGGATTTGAAATAAAAGTTTTATCTGAAAAGTGTACTTGTTTTACTAATGATATGGTAGTTTTTTTCTCCATATTTAAAGAAAAGAAACTCACGTGGACATACAATCGGTAAAAAATAGTTAGGCTGTCAGTTCTCTATAACCAGGTTTGTAAAATACACCAATTACAACAAATATATATAAAATAATATTCTGTGTCAAATTAATTTGGCATTCGACAAGTAAAATGCTTTTCTATAAGTGTCATTCAGAGTCCAGCAGCAGTATGTCCATATGCTTAAGGGAGAATGAGCTAGCTGGACCGCGGGTCTCCAAACTCAAGTGCCTCTCTGTTGATCCAATGGGGAAAAAATCTTATTCAATACAGCAGAGACGTGGCTAGTTTTTTTGCAAAATGTTTTCTTAAATGATAAATGTAGATAACATGCAGGTCCCGATAATCCCACTGTTTGAAATTCCTTTGAATATTTTTTGCAAAATTATTTATTGAAAATTTAAAAAAAATCAACCAATTTTTAAAAGTGGGATTGTCAGGACCTGTAAGTCAGCTGTATTTGTAAGATAAAAAAAAAACCGTTTGTAAGAATATTCAATGAAGACGGAGAAATGTGGCTTTGAAAATATTTGTTATTTGAATCGTTGACTATCTTTTCAAATAGTTTTTTTATATGATAAATGTAGATGACATACAGCATTCCAATTTTTAAGATTCACAAATCTAATCAATGTTCAAGTTTAAAATTGAAACTTCCTGTACGGTAATGCGTTCTTTTGGGGCTTTTTCCGTTTATTTATAGAAGTAGAACATGATATTTTCAAATTTCAAAATTTTGATAAATTTTTAAAAAGATATATAGTTTCACATTGCCATTATTCTTCATGGAATAATCTTATGTCAGGCATTGTTAAGTTCATCAAGAACATTTTGATTTTAAAGTATGAATTTTCGATACTTAAAGGTGCTCCCACCAAATCTGATAATAGACTAATCATTATTAAAAAATAGTTTATGCGTTATTTTTAATTGCAAGTTTTTCCCTACATGATTATAAATATTTGATTTATAATAACACGAATTCATTAAAAGCATCTATTTTTCCACGTTTATTGATTTGAAAAATATTTTTTGCGTGATATAAAAACAGTTTTGGGACATGTAATTTTACTTATGTTCTTTTTATCTTATTATTTTATGTTTCATATAAATTTGCTTTAAAAAAAAACATTTATTTGATTGAAAATTAAAATTTATTGAAATATGTATGCGTTGTGCATAAAGAATATTTGTAGCTTAAGAATCAAAGTATTAAATACTTTTATTATAATACACTTATATAAGGAAAGGCTGATATTAAATTTGATGTTAAAAAAAACTCTACTCTTATAATACTTAAAAATATTATTTCTTTACATATTTAAGAATCTTATAAAAAAATAATTTTATCATGCAACATTATTATAATATGCAAATGTAACCTTAACTTACTGGTGCTCTTCATATCTTAAATAATTTAGTACTAAATAAATTCATACTTTACCACATGAGCTAGCTTTTATTTATTGCTGTGATATAATGATTGGATAAAAATTTTATTTGAAAAAAAAAAACCTTCCACGATTGCAAGAAACTAGTATGGTATAAAATGTGGAATTCATAAGACGTCAATTTGAAAAAGAACATATAAAATTTTGAAATTGCCTATAACAAAGGGGATTTTCCATAATAAATTTTAGGGTATCACATTTGAACCACTAAAGCTCGTTGCTAGAAATAGTCTTTTAAAATGAACTTCAAAGAATTTTATGTAAAATGAAAAATCGTTTTTTGAAGACTAAGACTTTATCTAAATCTAATATATTTGACTCAAACTGATTTATGAAAAGTTTGAATCGCCAGTATGAGTTGTAGATAAGAGTATTTGCAATTTTTGGAAGTCAGTGGGGCCGAGGCTATAACCAATTAACTTCTGAGTCTAAATACATAATGAATTATTAAAATAAAAAAGATATTAACTTAACGGTTTAAATAATACCTTCAATACACTTATGCAATGTATCTGTGTTTGTATAATATACCCCAATAAATTGCATAATGTTGTTGTTGCTGCATGACCCCAAATGTCAGCAGTGCTAGACTAGGTCCATATGACGTCTCTCCCCATTGTATTACCCTTAAGGCTGCTCATCACCCCCATACCCCGTCCTCCTTCGATCGGGCTTGCTAATGTTAAGTCTATGGGGAAAAATGGTTTTTGTTCCAAAAAAAGTCAAGAAATTATAGGAATATTTTGATGCGTTTTTTTTTTAAATTCATAAAACTCCAATAAAGTAGTGCTTTTAGAGGTTATTTTCTTAAAAACGTTACTTGCCTTTTTTTAATAGAAAAAAATTAGATTAAAAAAATGTAAATAACGTTTTTAAAAAAATAACCTCTAAAAGCACTACTTTATTGGATTTTTATGAATTTAAAAAAAACCGCATCAAAATATTCCTATAATTTCTTTTCTTTTTTTGGAATAAAAAACCATTTTTTCCCCATAGACTTACCATTAGCAATCCCGATCGAAGGAGGACACTGGGGGTGATGAGCAGCCTTTTTTTAAAAACGTTGCTTACCTTTTTGAATCTAAATTTTTTCAATTAAAAAAAGGTAAACAACGTTTTTAAAAAGAATAATCTCTAAAAGCACAATTTTATAGCAGTTTTATGAATTAAAAAAAACGCATCAAAATATTCCTATAATTTCTTTTTTTTTGGAATAAAAACCATTTTCCCCCCATAGATTTACCATTAGCAAGCCCGATCGTAAGAGGACGGGGTATGGGGGTGATGAGCAGCCTTAAAAATGACGTGTTACACCAAAATATCCTTGGGGCTGTGAGGAGCCCTGTGGTCAGAGTATCGATCTCCGGATAGAAAGGTCCCGCGATCGATGCACTGTAAAAAGAAGGGAATATTATTACCCTTGTTTTGGGTTTATGAAATGCTAAATAAGGTGTAAATATACACGACTTGTGATGTCAGCACCAAAATAGGTGTTATCATTCACTCAAAAGGGTTTTTATTTAAACTAAAACAAAAATTGGTGTTAACATACACCAAGAATTGATTAACTGTAGACTTTCGACAACATTTTGAAAACGAAGCACCAAATTTGGTGTTACAGATCGGGAGAATCTAGCAATTCTATGGTTGTAACGGGAAGATTAGAGCTGTGTTTTGATAATTTATTCGTGACGTGCATGGTTTGAGTCATAGTTTTAAAATAGCTAGTTAGAAAACTTATTTCAGCGTGCATTTATTATTTTTTAATGATTGTGTGTTTACACTCAGTTAGCCCTAAATAACAGCATGAGTTTGAATTTGAGGATGATAAATCGTGTTTGTATTTGCTGAAAATTCAAAGTAAGCGGAACAATTATATTTAATCTTTATAAAGATAAATGAAATACTACTAAATAATTTAATTAAAACTTAAACAATATTAGGAATTCTGGTTGGAACGAGTAAATTAGGGTTGTGTTTATATCTTTGTGCGAGTATATATGATTAAAATATATTGAAATTATGTAAGTATAATAACAGTATTTTCCCGTAAGTCATATTTAGCTCATTGATATCAAAATTGTTTCAGTGATTAACTTTTCGATTATGAAATCATCATTATACTTTCATAAATGATATTTTATTTACGTTTTGTTTGAAAAAACTATAAAATAGTTGAATGAGATTAATTGCACAATTTTATAGTTCTGTATAGATAGTTGAGTAACAAATTAAACTATGCCTGGCCACCCTATTGATATCTTTCATTTTCGTTAAATATTTCTAAACATTAATTTTGTTTGCGTTATGTTATAATATATGTAAATTTTCATTTTGACTTTTGTAGTATGGATAAAGGTATCCTTGTTGAGTTCAACTCAAGTAGCAAATCAACTCACGTTACAGAATTAGTTATTTTTAACGTTACAATGTTTGTTGTTCAGGGTTTGTAAGAGATCATTTTACACCAAGAAGTGTTCTTAAAAAATAACCATATTATCTTTTTGATTCTGAAATTAGTAACTAGAACACTGTTAGTTTATTAGGTGTTTAAGTTCACCAAATCACTGGTGGCGTTTTATTACACCAAAAATGGTGGCAACAGAGTAGAAACCAAATGTGGTGTTTCTACACGCCTGTCAATTATAGGTGTTTCATTACACCGATTTACTGGTGGTGTTTCCTTACACCACTTTTGGTGGCTACTTTGTTGCCACCATATTTGGTGTGAAGATACACCAAAATTATTTACAGTGTGGTCGCTGAAGACCCATCGAGTATATGCGGAGCATTGAGCTGTTGCTCGTTAAATCTGTTGGGTCCGAAAGTAATGTGGGCGGTCATTGCGCAGTTTCCCACGGGTACAGGTTCCTGGAGACTATTTCCCTCAACTTCAAGGTCATGTCTAAATTGGGGAGGTGGCGCGCGATAGATGGCAGCATTTATCACATATGTGTGTGAGAGTGTGTCTGTCTTACTCTACGAAGGTTTCTAAGCGGGTCTCTGACCAAGCACACAAGCCTAAAAAATATGTATTCCAAACCAACCAACCAAAATATCCAACTCCAATAAAAGGCTCGTCTGCTAAATCGTGCCTGTAGTGCCCCAAGCACGCGAGGATGCGATCAGGCGAAGCTCTACAGAAATCTAATCTCAAACGCGCATTAACTTTAAGTAAATGCATAATCTAATATGATAAAAGTATTTTAGATACAAATTTAAAAGGATGGATTTCTCTTGGAAGGAGTCCAAAGACGGTTTCGAATCTCGAAAAACTCATCTAAAAAAATAGAATGAATCTACGAGGCTTCATATTAAAAACTACAAAGAAAAATGCTGAAAGTTATATTGTGTTTTGGGCTGTTTTTCAGACCTTTCATCACAACCCAGCTTCCATAATTTACGTTGCTGTCTTGTAAATGTTCTATATTTTTATTGTTAAAAACGACAACATCGACTCCCTAAGGCGTTCCGGCAGTCAAGCCATTGTAAAATTTAAAAGTTTGGTTTTATGGTATTTTATTATGATACAAATATTCAAAACTCATATGCCACTTTTACAACATTGATTTTTAGCATTATAGTTATATATACTTAAATTAATAAATTTTATTTTCCCCCCCAAAAGTAGGGTTTTTGAATAAATACGATAACAGTTAATTATGCCCCAGATGCCTAAAATTAAATAAAAACAAAAGAGGCGAATTATGTCTTTTTAACATGAGCGATTGTGCGAGTAGCGATAATAAGCTTACACGTAAAGAGCGTCTAAAGCTTTTTATTTTTTATTATTACCTAATATGAAATATAAGGTAATGAAATTATTGCCATGGAGTCGAAAATACGAAATGAAGGTTTTGTGGATATTTTGCACATTTTGGAGAGTGCCGATTCTAAAAAAGAGCAACTTTTGAACAATGGTTATAGTCTGTTCTTCTATTAATCTGCTACAGTTCGAACTAAAAAGGCTACGATCTTTAAATTTGTCACATGAGTACCTCGTACCTGTCGAAAGTTAGAATAAAATTCTTGAGAAAATAGCACGTGCGCTAAGAGTAGCATCGCTTTTTTGGTTTTAAAAGTATTGTTATTGCTTTATTGGATATTTAATTACTTTTAAATGTATTGATTTATTGAGTGGAAATTGGTTTGGTTTGAAGGCTTTTGGCGACGCGCATTGTATTTTAGAACCACAGTCAAGTGACGAGCCGACGCCTGAATAGGGACCCAAAGCAACCGTTAAGGGCGACATCGTAAGCAGGGTTGGGACTTTGAAGGATATTTAACGTGCACCCTTACACGGGGGTATTATTCGTCGGACATTTTTGGCTGCACGGGCCGTTTATAGGTCGGCAGTTATTTTGGCGATGCCCGAACCTGGGACCTTTCGTATGCTAGGCTAGTGCCTAATCGACTGGGCTCCCCAACCCTTGAGTGGAAAATGAAAGTCCAGAAGTGTTACACTATTTTTTAAAAATAAATTACGCTAGCGTTTGTTAAAAGCCTATTTTAGGCATGATTAATTATTAATAAGATTTGACCATGATAATATAAAAATGATATTTTAAGCAAATGCGTAAAGTATAATATATTTATTAAAACACTAATTTATATATATTATAAATCAATTCATTTAAATGGATAACTTGTTATTCGGAATGTGGTTTAGCTAGTATTTACGTCATAGCGTACCATGTGTAATCATTAACGTGTGATTACAGGATGTATCCGTCCACTTAAGCCGGAAAATCTCGATCCAACTATCAATTTAACTAGCTCAACCATTTAATATAGTTGGGATTATCAAATTGTATCTACTGACCAGTTGAAATGATACGTCATTTACATTAATACACCTAAAATCTATTGCGAAATTCTTTTTTAATATCCACTTTATACGTTTCTTTGAATGGTTGTTAAAAATAGCCCCTTAAGACCCGAGCAAAATCCTACACGTATATTCTTAATCTAAACGTACTTTTCATACAAATATATGCTAAAAAGTAAATTTTTTAAAGAAATTAAAAAAAATTATGTTTAATAGTTACTTAGGAACACGCCTAAAACTCATAAAATTACAAATTTTTTTGTGCTGATGCAGCAAAAAAGACTGTTTCACTTATTTGAAGTTATTAAAAATTTAACATTGTTTTTAATGCAAACTGCCTTTAAAATTAACTGCTAAAATAACTTTTAAAAAAATAAATTAAACTCTAATATCGTATTGACCTTCGTTCAGCTTCATTTTTTTAATAAATGACTGATACCAGTAACCAAGGGCTGAAAACTGATATTTGGATCTTCTTTCGAAACAGGTCAATTTCGGAACTAATTAACGTGTTAATTGTTTGTGGGGAGGTTTTAAAAAGTGTCTCCAAATGGAGACGCCAGGTCGCAAGAAGATAAAGTAGATAAATTTTGTGCTCGTTTTTATATATTGTTATTCAAAAGTTGAGGATTTTACTTAAGTTTTTTCATTGATGTTTTATTATTGAATAATAGCTGTTTTCATATTTTAACATCGCTCTGGTATTTATCCCAAACAACTTCGGGTATTGTACACTCTTGAAACAAACAAGCTATTTTAACTCAATCCGAATTAATTTTCACTCCGTTCGGTGTCGCAAATGCACTTCCCCTATAGGAGTGGATTTCACTCTTTTGTTTTGTTAACCCCCTACAATCCAACACCCCCTACCTCCAACAATCTTACGAGCTATTTTAGGATTTAATTTTATTCCTTTCCAGTGTCGAAAATGCACTTCCTCTATAGGAGTGAATTTCACTCTTGTTTTAAGAGTGTAGAAAGTCATTTAATACATTTGCAATGCATCCTATTAAAATATAATTTGCCATATCTATTCTCATGTATATCTTAAATCGGAAGTTACTATTTTAAGTGGCACAAATGCATCCATCTTACAACTGTTACGCCTTATGTAATTAGCATTGGAACTATTAAGCAGCTGCTTTGAACGTCATCAAAATTTCGACGGCGATGTTTGAAAGCATTCACTTTCTATAAGCCCGCTTCGAACATGAATATTTCCATATTACATTCATTTGAATACGAGTTTGAAATCTTGGAATTAGCATAACAAATCACTTTTCATAGCTTATGATTTCTATTTTGCCTAAAGGTAGACGATAAATTTTGATTTAAAGGGAATTAAATTGTATTAGTATTTTAAGTCTTTATGCTGCGAAACGACTGAAACATGTACGAACGGATTAAAAACATACGGACAGAGCCGTTATAAAAGTTTACGCCTTACACTTTTTACGTCATAAACGTATGCGTAGAAGCTAAAAGTTGATTTTAAATAAAACAATTTAAATTTATGGTTGTTCTTAAAAAGATTGGAGCATACATTTAAGAGAAATCGGTGTCTAAACGCTGCGCTGGTAAGATTACACGATTTTCTGAAGTTTTCTGTAGAAATGTCTATATTTCAACTTCTAATTTGAAAACAAAAATCATAGATTATCATCGCTTTTAGGTATTTTTTTTATGTGATGTCATGTAACCAATATCGGGCGGCACCTGACCACATCCTGGACTGCCTGGGACTTTCCAGACTAGATCTTTACAGAAATCCAGTTTTGGTTCTGGACTTTTTGAGAGTGACTAACATCATAGACCTGGTTTAGCTCTGCTAAACTTAGAAGACAAGCAACAACAACAAATCAATATAAGATCATAAAGTAAATTTATTTGACGCATGTTTTTAATAACAAAAATATTCTAAATTAAAACAATATAATGTCTAAAAATTCAGCCTATTAAAATTAATCAATGGGCATGTTTCCATCTTGAGAGGCAACAGTTCCACAGGAATGAAAATGAGGTGTCGATTGGAGGTAGGCGGAGCTTACCATATCACCAATCACCGAAACCACCAATGATATCCTAGAATAAAAGAATGATTCTACGTCACTTGAAACATAAGCCATTTGATTATTTCGAGACCATTCTTTAAAATTCAATTTAACATTTTTGCGGAATCCGCCTTTGGCTTAAAATATTACAAAAAGAATTCCAAAAATTCTTAGAAATGCGATACAAAGGTTTCGAATAAAAAAAATACCTAAAATGCTACTAAGCATCTAAGAATTCACTTACGTTTCTTTCAGCGGAAAATGGAGACTTCTGTTAGCGAGCGTGTTTAGTAAAAATTTCCGGAGTGCTTTGACGAAAACTTATGTGGGTTTGCCTCGTGCCCATGTTTTACAGGAAATTGCAAACGTCAAAACAGCATTCACTGTGGTTAGTTGATCGTTAAATGGGAACTAATGTTGTATAAAAGGTCTTTTGTTTGGGCAAATAAGGTTTTTGGGTTTTTGCTGATGGCAATGTTCGCTTTAAATGACATATCTGATCTTTAATTACGAATGCTAATACTTTAAAGTTTAAGCTTCAGTTAGAAAACTTAATTAGATACCTTATTTAGTTTGGGAAATGTATTATATTTCGAAGTCAGAAAAGTCGGAGGAAACTATAGATTTGTATTGATTGTACAATTAAATTTGATTTTACTGGTATTTAAATAGATCTTGTAGTTGATTTTACTGGTATTTAAATAGATCTTTTAGTTGATTTTAGTGGTATTTAAATATATCTTTTGGTTGATTTTACTGGCATTTAAATAGATCTTTTAGTTGATTTTAAATGAGAATTTTATCTACTTTTAAAAGACCATTTTGTGGAAATTAAAAATTTAAATGATAACAAGAAGTAATACTGAAAATCCTTGTTTAAATTAAGCATTAAAAACATTAATTTATAAATGAACTGGAATATTGTAATAGCTATATAGCGCAAAAAAAGAACTTTTCTTATACATAAACTCTTAATGAGTTTCGTACAAAATATTTTATTTAAGTTAATATTTAAACCATAGATTAGGTACTAAGAAAAGTATCTTTTCCCTAAAGTAATGAAAAATACATTTTAAACAGCTATTTTTCTCTACTCTAATCATTGTTAATGCTTTCGTAGGCAGCAGTACTTTAGATTTTGTTTTACGATATTTTGTTTAAGTAAAACATTTAAAGAACCATGTTTTTTTTAAAAACTTAAACTGTAAAAGAGCAATTTAATAAACTAGCAAGCCTCTTGAGACTTACTGCGTATATTTTAAAGAAGCGTTGGCCATATTATAAGACAAAAAGTAAAATTCGAGAGTAACTTGAAGAGGTTATGGGGAAGAACGTGCTAAGTGACAAAAGGTGAAAATAAGAAATTGAGCCGTAAAGTGTTTCGTTTGCATTTAAATGTATTAAATACATCATGACAAAAGGTAGAAATTATGCTCATTGTAAAATTTATGAAAAGGGGGACTCTTGTAAACCTTAAAGGAAAGAATAATATGTTCCTTTTCACAAAAATCTCTTTTTTTTTCTTCAAAAATATCACTTAGCACGTTCTTCCACTAAGATCTTAATCTCTAAATGAAAAAGCTCTCTAATCGAGTTCAGTTTGGTCCTATTTTAATTACATTTGCTTTGGTAATAATTCGATATAATTAAATTTAAAAAAAAAAACTACTGACTACTGAACTTGTTGAATTTTGAACAGCAAATGTTTCATAGCATGTTTTTCATATTTTTTCTCTCGTTTCTTTGGTTTAGTTCTCTTAATTTTCTTCTCCCGTTGTGTATTTTATTGTTCTTTAATCTGTAGAATAGTTTAATCTTCATATTAAAAATACTAAATACAAAATATCCGATAAATATAAAATATCCTAAATACTAAATATCCACTGCTTTTACCGCATATTGACTGAGGAATATTAACAACCAATGAAATCGCGAAGGGCAAGAATGAAAAATGGAAAATTACGTCATACGAAACAACCCAATTATAGTCCATTAACGTTTAGCCAATTTAGAAATGTAACTTTATGTTATTGTACATAAATATCTTTAGTGAAACCAACATAATTGGATGCATTGTGATTGGCATTGTGACTGTTATTGGGTAAAATCTCTATTTATTTACATTGACAAATATCAGATGCAAATTGGGTCTGATTGGTGCCTTAGTAAGCGTTACAACAGTTGTGTTTTTGAGAAGTTTAATGCAACAGGGAACACATTTAAATTTAACGAGCCATAAAAGTAATTGGGTTGCAATATGCATCGTTTCACCAATCGTCTGGCCGTGGTTGGTCAAATTAAGTTTAACATAAGCACTATAGAGTTACACGAACTACTAGACGCACTGGAGATGCAAACGGACGTCCTAATTTGAAATCCCAGTCAAGTGACGAACCGACACCTCAGTATGCACCCAATGCAAATTTTAGGAGCGATATCTTTCTCGCATTCGGGACTTTGGAGCAAGTTTAACAAGCACTCTCTCTACACTGTGTATATTAGAACCCTACGAAATCACGCCATGTGCAGCAAAGCAAATGATAACTAATATTTATCTGTAACTTTAAGGGGGAATGAGCGTGCAGGACAGGGGGTCTCCAAACTCAAGTGCCTCAATGTTAATCCAATGGGAAAAAATTATTTTCTTTGCCACATTTCTCCGGCTGTATTGAATATTTTTACAAGCGGATGTTTTTATGTGATAAATGTAGCTGACTTACAGGTCTCTATCTTCCCACTTTTTGAAATTGCTTCGAATATTTTGTGTAAAATAATTTACTGAATATTAAAAAAAATATTCGTACTAATTTCAAAAAGTGGGAAGATAGAGACCTGTAAGTCAGCTACATTTATCACATAAGAAAATCCGCTTGTAAAAATATTCAATACAGCCGGAGAAATGTGGCAAAGCAAATAATTTTTTCCCTTTGGATTAACATAGAGGCACTAGAGTTTGGAGACACCCGGTCCTGCACGCCCATTCCCCCTTAAGGGTCATTAATACTTAAAAAATAACATTAATTTCACAGTATGGTTTTCAAATAGTCAAAAATCAACTTAGACAAAATAATGCTTAATTGTTTCGAATAATATAATAAATTATCTGTTAGAGACAACCTTTTATTCAATTTTTTTTTTTTTGGAATAATTTGCCAACATATATTTATCCCTAATGAATAAATGCTGTGAAAAAATACTTTTCGTGTGATCTAACAGCCAAAAAATTCATTTTTAGATTAATTTTAAAATGCGTAATTTATTAAAATAAAACGATAATTTCCTGCGTGTTATTGGTTAAAATACTTAATTAGCGCACATTTTGAAATAATTATATTGCATAAATTAATTTCTGACGAATTCCAACTAAAATATCATTCCAAACAATTTTAATTTTTTTCGTCACGTGGTACGCAATGAACCAATCACGAAAGCCTAACTTTCTCGATTTGACTATTAAAATTATAATTTAAAAAAATACCCATTACATTTTTTAATAAAACGTTAATCTGTAGTTCTGAGTTAAATGACTTAATTAGTGTAAATTTTGAAATAATTCACTAACATAAACTAATTCATAACGAGAAAAGATCATTCCAAACAATGTTCCTTTTTTCGTCACGTGGTAGGCTTTGAACCAATCACGAAAGCCTGACTTTCTCCCATCCTCTCTTCCCATCGCTCTTTCATTCAGTTTCGGAATTGACGTGAAACAGGTTGCAAGTTTTCCACCCGTTGTACTTCGGCGAAGTTTTTTGAGAGAAAAAAATACTTCACAACTTTTTATATATTATGTAATGAATAAGTTTTTGTCAGTTTCGTTTTAGATTGATTGTTGAAATTATTATGTGACTCAGTTTTGTTTGTGCTTAATCAGATGGCTTAAGGTAAGTTTATTTTTTTTGATTTATTATTGAATGTAAAAACGTGTTTTTGTTGACATTTGTAGCTATTAGTAATTTTTTTAAAAAAATGCATCATAAAAAGTTTAGTATTTTCTTAATTTTTGATGTTGTGTGAATGATGTACTGTTTCGAAAGCTGGTATTTGTAAAAAGTGATACTTGTCCCCTGAAATATAAGTTTGAAAGCTGTATTAATTTTTAATAGTATTGATATAATTTAATTAGATAGGTATAAGTTTAATTTATATTTTCTAGAATCAATTGCAGAATTGTTTTTCGTATATTAAGTCCGTTAAGTTTACTGTGTAATATTTAAATAATTTATTTTTTTAACACAATCTCTAAAACAAGCTTTATATACCCGGAGTTCTACGGGTGCACCTTAATTATATATCAGACAGCTATAATTTAGTGATGGGTTTTAATTGGATGATCTATGTTACGTTGCTGCGTTCAGAAACCCAACAAATCCGAGAAGTATCCCGCTTCAACAAAACTTGCTGCGTATAGCAAATTTACTTAAGTTTTTCTTGATCACCAAAGGTCTTTAACAAACGACCTATTTATATCCTAACAGTATTCAAGAAGGGAAAAACCGAAATTTGAAAAAATAAAATAAAATCGAATCGTAATAATATATATCTTATGTAATTATATAGCTAATTTGAATTTTTACTTTCAAATCATTCATCGAGTATCTTGGACAGCTAGTTGTAAATAGTTTTTTATTTTAGAAATACTCCGAAATATTAAAAAGAAATACGTGGTGGGAAAATTCTATACATAAAATAATAGAAATCGGTTTAAACCAACCAAAAAGTAACTCCATCCGTATTTAACTAAGTGTAATAACATTTAATTAAAACGCATTTTCC